>APFE030832906.1:0-18182 GCA_000404065.3 Pinus taeda
TCAAACCCTAACAATTAAGAAGAGGAAACTCCTGATAAAGAGAGAAAGATGAGCCTTACAACGTTCCCTTTGCAACATGTGGTACAATTTCTAGTTATATCATTTTTAAATAAGAAATATTATAGATATTAAAAGTGTTGAGTTAGAGTTTGGGTTGAAGCAAACTATGCTAATAATATTTTTAAATTATAAATTTATACACATAAAAGGTAATAGTTTATTGGTGTAATACATATGTTGTTAAATTGAATATTTATGATGGTTTGTTTTATTGTTGGACATATATTTTAAATGTATAAGATTAAGTGCAAGTTGAAGATGATTTTAGCAAATTTTATTTTATTTGTTTGATACTTGAATGAGTTTGGACAATTTTGTTAACTTGCGGCTTAATACAATAAATATATTAAAAGAATGAAAACATAAGAAAATAATAATTTTTTTTACAAATGTATTAATAACTTATTTTGAAATTTTATAATTAGGGAAATTAATGTTAATGTCTATTTATTTATTTATTTTTTTTATTTTTAAACTGTATTAATTGATAATGTTTTTATATGTTTTTTTATTAGAGTAGAAATATTTGTACATTTAATCTTATTAATAATATTTGTACACTTTATGTGTAAGCTACAAATTTTAACTTGCAATAGTTTATTCAATATGCTTCTATTTATAAACAAAATTACATTACCATACTATATAAATCGAGAACTAGCTCAAGCACTCTTGTCAATAATTATGTTCTTAAACACCAATCATGCTAATGGGAACTTGTTGATCGACAAAAATATCCTCCGTCAACATTAGGGGAGACCACCCAGTTGGGAACTTAAAGCAACTCCTTTTCCATTGAAGATGGTGGTTCTAATTGGTTATGGGTCCAGTTACTTTGTCTCTAAGACTAACCTAAAACTAATCTAATACTAATCTAACCTAAACTAAGAGTTGACCTATGCACATTATAGTATCTTATATTTCCTTTATATTGATCTTTAAAGATGTAAATTAAAGGAATAGATCAACACAAAGGTTTGATCAAATTAAAGGTTGATCAAACCATAATTAAATGATTTATTTGCCTATTTAAGAGAGGACTCGATGTAGATCTAAATATACAAATGCAAGACTAATGTAAAACATGAAAAACCTATCTCGAACTAGAATGGGATAACCCTCTCCCAATCCAAGAGCAAGTTAACTAAAACAAGGTGAAAGACTGATATAATTCCTCATATGATTTTGTATTAATTAAAGGAAGTGGTTCACATTAACTAATACAAGTGAAAGAAAAATAAGCATGCAAATCAATAATAAATAGTTATAGATTACCATAGGAATACTTCAACGAATTAAGATTTATTTCGATCTCATTCTACCCTGCAAAGATAACTTTAACAAAGTTTCAACTGCAAAATGTCAATGGCACAACAATAGTGCATAATATCAAAGAAACATATTACTATTTAGAATAAAGATTAGAACAAAAAATGAAACGATAACAATGAGACAATAATCCTACATTCTCGTAATAGTACACAAGAATAAGAATTAATTGAAACCATGTCAAAATTTTATTACCACAGTTCCGAGAGTAGCTCTGACCCTTAATGAAAGTGCTTGCAATTGTACAAAGTCCCTTTATAATAGAGCCATAAATTCTCTACAATCTCTACAATAAAACTCTTTACACTCTACAATAGAGCGAAAGCACAAAACGAATTATTACAAAGCCCGCTATGTGTGATCATGATTTCTCCAATCTTATTGAAGAGACAAGTATTTATAAATAGTTTCAAAGTTAATAGATCCCTTCGGTTTCTCAACAAACGAGAAATACAATTTAAATGAATCTGGAGGTTTTTTATTTTGTTGAATCACAATTTGAACTTAGAATATCTCAGAAGCTTAATTTGGATTAGATTGGAACAATATTCGAATGATCAGAAGGGTAGTTTCCAACAAATTCTTCGAATAGCCTTTTTCAACAACCTCTATCTTTCTTTAGCACTATAGTGGTTCGATAGTTCAACTAAAATCAGAAGAGGAAGTTATTTTAGAATCGACCTTGCAATCCAAATGTAACAAAGCAATCAATGTTTTACAAATAATTTGAATCTAAACTAATCCCAATGAAAAAACCAATGATAAATAGCATGAGACCATTAACAGTGACTCAGTCAAAACTTAATAATAAAGATTGAATATAAGTGTGGAAAATGGCAGATGTGGATGAATATCAGAGGTTTTGAGTATGGGATATTTAACATAACACACTTTGCAAAATTTGTGATATATGGAAAGTTTTGATGAGGAGTGGATGTGATATTATAATAAGTCGTTGTGATCAATCCCATTGGATCTGCAAGCAAATCGACGATCAGAAGATTAAGTCATATCAACAATTTTAATTATGTGTCATTTCAAAAGCTCTGATATGAGAGTGGACACGACATTCCGATTAGACCATCTTAATATGTATATCGGGTCTGGATATCGGAGCTTGGCAGATATTGGAAGTTGGAGATCGGAGGTACATTAGGATATCGAAGATCAGAGGAATATGAATATCAGTGATTGGATATCGAAGGGATAGGATTATCGGAGATCAAAGATCAGAGGGATTGGCATATCGGAAATCGGAGTGACATATAACAAAAACTATGATACGAGGGATTATCTGATATAAGGGAGTGGAGGAAGGCTACATGGTGTGTGGGTCCTCTGTAATACTTCAGCCACTTTATAATATTTATCACCGAAACCTACATTCATTTGTTTGTATTAAAGCCATTTTTCATATGGTTGAGAGTTTATATTTGTATGTTTAATAAAAATGGCTAAGCCACTTACCAAATTATAATATGGTTAATGTATGAATATTGTTCTCGAGGGCTATGTTTTATTCATTGACCTAATTAATTAATATGTTTAAAACATAAAACTTATTTACAAAGTTTATTAACAAGCAAACTTAATCAAATTTAGTCAAATTATAAAAATAAAACAAGTGTAAATAAAAAGCAAATTAGACTTGAAATGAAGCAATCACAATCAAAGCCTACATGCAATGCAAAAAAGGGTCCCCATGTCTATTATGATAGAATAAAATGGGGGTGTTGTGTTTTCACTACAACAATGACGACACACTGGGGAGAAGCAGTTATCTCTATCGTAAAGATACATAACCTAGTTTAAAAATGAAGGAATTATAATTAGATAATTTGAAATCCTGAAATTCGGATATCCTAACCATTTTTTTTCCTATTATATATTGTCACATAAATAGATATACCATTATCATTCACGAACTTGTAAAATTTTACGCCATGAATTCAATGTTTTTAGAATCCAATTGTTAGTATAATACCCTACAAATTAACTATTAAAATTAATTAGAATAAAATAAAATTTTGAGGAATAAAAACTTATAACAATAATTAATGAAAGACCTAAAAACATAATAATTTTAAGGAAAACCTAGAAATAAGATAATTACATAAACTTAAATTAATTGATAACCAAAAAATATTAAGAGAAGTAATTTACTAAACACCTCTCCTTTAAACAAAAATTTTCATTAGAACAAATTAAAAATAAAAAGGCAATTTATTAAAGTAACCAAACTTATTACATTAGGTTGATAAACAAGCTATTAACATAAGCCTAAACTTAATCAATAATCAAAATATTATGAAAAGAAATTTATAAACATAAATAATTGTAACTTAATTAGAATAAATATAAAAATATAAAAAAGGCATTGTATTAAAGAATCTTAACTTATTACAATAAGATGAAAACATAAAAGGGAAAATATAATTAATAATGAACGCATATTCCATTAAAAGCATTCTTAAAGCGAATTAAGTATTATAAAGAAATTTATATGAATTAATAATTTATTAACAATAAGATAATAATAATGAATTGAAATAGAAATCATTTATCCTGAGCAGGTCAACTTCCTATCTTGACAACTCATCTAATCATATTCATAGCTCTCGTTCCTATTCTTTGTAAATCAATCCTGATGATGAGTCTTGGTCTAGACTCGAAATGTAGACAATTAAAATTGAAGATTGTGAAATATCCGAATTCAGAATCCCAAAAACTGCACCACAAAAATCTATCAACCATTAAATGTACAACGGTCATCTTAGTTGGACATCCGTTTTCAAGTAAACAAGCTAATCAAGAAAATATAGTATTAATTTAACCTCTATACCATAGGCACGGCGACTACTGCCAGCAGGTGTCTATAGCCTTGACAGGGATGCCTTTTAACCCTTTTAGGTGCCAGAGTCCCATCTATTAGGAATAAATTCGTAGTTGCAAAATATCATCTTAAACTTTTTTGAATGCCAATTGAAGATACTGTCCTAGCATGACAACCATCTAACGACAATGCAATTCACGTGATCTAACATGGTGAACAAACCGCCTCGTGATGAGATCTCTTGTCCTTCAAGCTTGTAGTTGAAAGCCATTACCTTGGCTTGGTGACCAATAATGGTAATGTCACAATGTTAGAACTTATGATCATGGTAGGTTAGTCCGTGTTGAGACTTCCTATCCTTAAACTAACCATTTTTTATTTTATATCTAACTATGGTTACTATTAATCTCATAGATATTACTTAATAGATGGGGTGGCATACTACTCCTTAATCAAGGGATGGTGGAAAAAGATTTAAGCTGACTACTGTTCACTTGACTAAAATTGTTCGCCAAAAGAACTCATGACCTTAAGTAACTGTTGTTAAATGTGTTTTAATTTATTGAAAGATAGGGGTTTGTTGTGCTATTCAACAACCCCCCATTTATTGATGTAATAACTAATATTCTATTAATAAATGGGGACCCTTGTTAAAATCCTTCAAAAATAAATTTAGCACTTAGACAATTTCTTTTAAGCTTTTCTAAGAATAACGCAAGATATTGAGTCAAAACCCTGTGAAAACTAGAAATTCTCGCCTTTTCGCATATCGCTAGACCAAATGTGTCAACATGCCTTGTTAACAAGAAAAACCTGCGAATTGTGATCAAAAGGATCACTGCGCCTAACTTAAATATCATTAGACTTTTCATTTAAAGCTAAGACCTATGGCATTTCCTATTTAATAAAGCCCAAATCACAATCACACATCAACGCTCAAAGGACGCAAACCCACAAAGCATGTTGAAATGTGCAAAATTTGATATCGCGATAGGACAAGTGAACCTTACTGCATCGCATCAAGATAATTAAAAAGGACTAAATCTTATGAACTGCACGATTTTGCAAAATGCGATAGAAGCCCGGACTCGATAGAAGCGAAGGTTATAAATGGTACTTAAGTCCACCACGTAGTGAAAAACACTTTATAAGGTAATTACTCTTTCAAACAAGCTATGCTCTAAGTAAAAAATAATATATTGCTTATCCCGCATCTTGCATCCCATAGAATCCTAAAGATCTTTGAGAAAGTGCACAGATAAATATGCAATAATGTGATTTGCAATATTGCCTTGCAATCGTAAAATCGACATTCTCACAACTTAAGTCCGCCACCTTAAAAGTTTTCCTTCCCATTTAGCGATGAGATACATTAATGAACAATAAAGGTAGCGAAAAGGGACCATTAGTGGCTATTTGATATAGGTTAATGGAATTTATGTTAAAAAGAGGCTCGAGGTGATACAATATCTTTTCATCTCCGTTTGATTAAAACTCCTTCCTTGTCACCTTTTCAGGTTATTTGTATCATTCATTGTCATTGTCATTCTTACTTGTTTATCCGATAACTTCCGCTTTACTCCATTTCAGGAAAATCCGTAGGGAGCATTGTTAGAAATAATGGGAAAGAAGGGAAATGCAGTTGCGTCCGAGAAATCAGAAATGATTCCTCTTTTCTTCGATACTACGTGTAGTAGAGACAAAGGAACTACAACTTGGGAGGCCACGTAAAACTTGTTAGAAGAGGAGCACCCCAGGCCACTGGAAACAAAGGCCATGGAATATTCCAAGGAGTCATCTGATGCCTCCTATTTTGAGACGACATGCTCTTTCCTACACCAAATAGCTGCACGACCGAAGATAATCCCATATACAGACATGGTCAAATATGTAATTGACGAGGTAGACATTGTAGATCGAACATTCAGGAATCACATGCAAGAGGTCATGGGGTATTTTTGAGCAGACAACCTACGACTCATGTACCAGTTACCAGAGCCGCATAAGCTCTACAATAAACAATTCTTTGAGCAGTTTGCCAAGGAAAATGAAGACTTAGCAGACATCACACAAACCTAGATAAAAAATGAAGGTAAGATCAAATGGGATAAAATGGGTATGTACTCTACGACATCCATTTCTCCTCATCCTAGTTTCGTAGTAGCAATGCTATGTAGATTGTTCAGTAAACCCGATAGCACCAAGTTTTCCCCAGAATGGATCCCATTAATAGACACAACAATGAATGCAACAATAACTAACTAGGCTCAAATTCTATCAGACAATTTTTCTAAGGCTATTATAGAATATATAACGAAGATAAATTCTTCTTTAAGAGTGTATCCCCCATTTTTCACGAGTGCTTTTGTAATGGATGCAATATATTTTAGTTCTAAATTTCTCAATAGGGGATGGAAGTAGACTATACATGACCCACTTCCCATCCATATGTACCATAAGGTTTTGTGAGAATCTCAATTTCACCCACATTTTTATAAAATCTGTCAAGGAGTTATGCTACCCATCCATAAAGAAGTGTACAATAGAACCACCCCTAGGTTTTCTAAAGAGGTCGAGATAGATATCTTCTAAGTAGCCAGATGGTTTGAGAAAGAAACCTTTACCTACATCAGAGTATTCAAGAGCATCACTTCACACTATGTTCTCCCATATTACATCCTCGACAAATTAATGGCCAGAGAAATAGCCTACCAAACAACAGGGGAAGGTGGATTAAGAAGAGGACTGAAAGAGTAGAAGAAGGTCATTTAGCCTACATTCCCATTACAATGTGGTGCATTTGCACTACATGATTTTGGACATGCATGCAAAGAAGAAGATATTATTAAATCTCTGAAATTAGCCACACTTCTGGGAAGGTAGTATGACACAAATGACACTATTAAGAATTTTAATACTATGGTAAAAGTAAAGCTATTCACCCACGAAGTGGATGCATTTGATGACCTTTTCCTACAGGAAGAAACATATTCAAAAGTGTTGCATTTGGCATCAGAACATTTAAACCTAGATGATCTTATGGCTTTCCATGTGTATAGGGAAAAAATATTATTGAAGGTCCCATTGGACCTATTGCAGATAGAAACAATAAGGGAGCCAACACCTAGTGTAAGCATGAAGGATAGCTCCAAATAAAACTATGAAGAAGAAATCTAAGAAATATCTACGCATGAGACAAAGCATTTAGAGCAGCAGTCTCAAAATGGAGGAGGAAACACAAATAAATAGTCTGAGAAGGACACAAATGGAACTATAGCAGAGACGACTGAGCAAAACTCAACAAAGAAACAAGCAAAAATTGCCTCTACATCAACTCAATTAAGTAAAAACCCAATTACGGACTTCGAACAAGAATGGGAACAATTCAACAAAAAGCTTCACATAGATTCAAAACCTGAGCAAACATCTAAGATACAAACTCCTAAGAGAACCCAACGCAAGTCAAATACGGAAATGACAGAGGAAGGAGCTAAAGGCACTCAAGACGTTGAAATAATTCTGGCTACTCATACTTCAGAAATTGTTTTGAGAGTTAAGGAAATACCTCCACTAGATGTATTTTATAGTCCTACCCACAAAGGTGTAGTCAAGAGGCAAAGGAAGAAAAGAAAGTTGGACGTTGTAGCTATTACAACTTCCGAAAATTAACCAATGGACATAGTTTGGAGGGACTCACCCATGGACCCAACTGAAAATATCACAAAATTGTCGCAATATTTAGGAACCTATGCCACAACAACTATTGACAAGGCGTCAGAGGTCCAAATGCTGCTTAAGGAAAAGGAACAAAAAATTCTACAATTAGAACAACAATTAGCAGATGAAAAATCCAATCAATAAAAAGAATTACAAGTAGCCCAACTTTAGTAGGAATTTGAACAAATGAGAATACAACATCAGGACAACTTAGAAGAAAGGGATGCACGGATACAAGATATGATGGATAAGTTTAAGGATAATCTGCAAATTGATGAGTTCATAAAGGAAGCACTCGGTCTTAAATCCCAACTAATGCAGCAGAAGGAACTACTTTGCCAAAAGATCTCGCAGACAAGTCCTTACTCCGAAACTAGTGATAAGCTAACAAACCAAGTCGTTGACATGAGAATTGAGTATGACGAAATCCATAAAAGGATTTCTGACTTTATCACATGGCAAGAATCAAAGGATGGGACCGAAGTTGGAAGAATCTCATAAAGACATCTTGTTCATAGATTGGGATTCTCAGTTGAAATTAGTGGAAATGGAAACAGTGATAGTAGTGACAACAACAAATAACATAATATAAGCCATCAATGAAAATCTTCATGGCGCCAATCTGGTTAAGGAATGTATACCAGGGTTTCTTCAGACAAATAAACAGGCTGAATTGGGAAGCATACTAGTAGTTTTTAGTGAAACCACATAGACAATGGATGACCTTGAGGTGCTTAACAACCTCAACACAAAATATGGTGCCAATGCTAACAAATGCTATATTTGCGGGGTAGTTAAAATATGCAATTGGCGAACTGACCCAGCTCAAGCCAATGACTGATATTTGCGATCTTAGAGATCAAGTCCAAAGGAGTTAGTCATTTAATTTATTTTTCTTTTAAGTTATTTTTTGCATATTCTGAGGAAGGTCGCTTAAACCTCCTCAACTATTTTTGTAATAATCTATTTTAGGACCTATAGTGTAGTATTTAAACCCCTATCATGCATTTAGAGAGGGGTCCAAAAATTTTAATAGAAACATTCTTTGAAACATTGCACTTCTGTACTTTTGAGGAGGTTCTAATGGAATGAATGGAACAAGATCTATTTTCTTTCAAATATCTAGCATGCTCTATTGAAATGCACTTTTGTACTCTTAGAATGTGTTGGATTGATTGAGATTGGGTTAATATTGATGAAGCACATGAGCATGACTCGTCATATATGGTACTTTTATCTTATGATCTTGTTTTATTTATGTATTAGGAAATACTTCTTCTTTAAATTGTTTTATGTGTGAAAGTCTAAATTACAGTTTAGCATTATTGCACTTTTGTATGATGTTAGATTTGACTCTCTTCTGAATACATGAACGATTTTGTATGCGATATATCTTTCTCAATAATTTTGTCTAACTATTTATCCAAAATGATTACTATTAAACGATTTCACTTCTTATTGCAGTTGAATGATCTTTATTACCAATTGCTATAGGACATCATTATAGATCACATATTGTATTTAATTCCCAGGTATATTTATAGCTAAATAGTGTTAAACTAGGATATATGCATGTGTTTATTAGTTAGATCAGATTACACTTAGCTCAATCATTTTCCCATTACATCATATATCACCCTACCAACACTATCAAAATCGTTTCTGGGAAACTAGTCCCATTATCCCCAGTTGGAGTCACTACACCAAACAGAAAAGGAGTTGCTAACCAAGGTTCGGGCCGGGTGGTTTTCCCCCATGTTGTCACAACGATGTTCGAGGCTTCAACGTTTTGGCACTAGAAGGAGGTCCTAACTATGAATGGCAAGTAAATTCAAATCAATAGGCCATTTTAAGAATAAAACTCCCTCCTATCTCCTCCAACTTCTCAGTCACATTCTAAATCTCCAAATCCTAAGCAAGAAGTTGTAAAAAACCCTTAGAATCCACTACTATGATATCGAATATGTCAGATCAATCTTCTTCTATAGAAACCCCTTAAGTCCAGTCTTTGATCCATAAGTTGCAAGGAATTTCAATATCTCAAGAAGAATCTGAGTTACCCAAAACTAGTGTTTCTTCTCAGTTTCCCTCCTCTCAAATGTTAACTAGATCACAAAGCAAAAAATTTGGGATCCCCCTTTTGAATTCCCTCTACGAATTATAAAGAGTGCTAAGAAGACATAATTTGAATCCGATAGTGACGTACTCTCATCATCACTTCAACCACCCTCATTCATTCCATCCACTTCATTAGAAAATCAACCATCCGCCTCACAACTCTAGATCGTGGTTTACACTGGTACTGGAGCGCAAGCATCCTCTACCCAATCACCTTCAACTATTGGGACATATTCCTCTACATAGATACCTACGATGGCTCAAAGACCATGGACAAATCTAGGAGTTGTTCGGATGGCGAGACCCTTACATCCATTGCCCGCCCATCCAGAAAAGTGTTTACCAAAGTTCAATCCTGATGATGGCCTACCAGCTAAAGAACACATAAACAACTTTATGTTCTCCATAAATCTCAATGAAGTAGTAGAAGAATATGCTATTGTAATATTATTCCTTTATAACTTACAAGAATCAGCAGGATCATGGTATTTTTCATTACCATTTGCTTCCATTAATAGTTGGGATGCCTTTCAAGAGCAGTTCCTAAGCAAGTTTGGAGATGACTGATCAACGACTACTCTTATCAATGATCTCTCCAACTTGAAAGTTGAACCTAGAGAACCGATAAGGGACTTCAATTCACATTTTAATAAGTTATTGAATAAAATCCCAACGGCATCCAAGCCCAGGAATGAAGTCCAAAATGAATGGTACATTTCTGATCTTCCCTCAAACACAATTATTTTTGTCAATAGAGCTACCAAACCAACTTTTGTAGGAAACATGAAACAATCCATAGCTGTAGAAAAACAAATTTTAGCCTTAGATAATAAGAATGCATTAGAAGAATGAAAATCTAGGAAAGTAACTTTTAGGGATGAATCCAAGAAAAAAACACCTAAAGATCCTTTTGATCTTGAAGGTCTACAAAAAGTCCTTAAAACCATGTCCAATGAAATGGTTGATATCAATAAATAGGTAGCAGAGACTTCCTCAAGGAAACCTTTCAGACCATACAAAAGAAACCCTACCTCTGATCCTAATCCTCCAAGTACCATATCAAACACGGAGTCAGATGTGGAGGAAGAAGAAGTCGCAATGGCTAAAGAACAAACAGATGATGAGAAGTAGTCGAGTTACAACGAATGTGGGATTTTATCCTTCCCAATGAAGAAGCACAAGAAGAATTACCTATTGCAACTAGGAGTAGAAGCCCTGTTGATTTGCCACAAACAAATCCAAAGCAGAAGGCATCAACTTCGGCTCCCATAGACAAAGAAATAGGTAGGAAATATTCGTATAAATCCACTCAAACCACTCCTCCTCAAACAAATTCTTCATCTTCAGATAAAACCATGCTAGTGTCTAATGAAATGGAATACAACATCATTGAAAATATGAAAAATACTAGCGAAAACATCACATTCCATGAGCTTAGAAAGCTAAAACATCAACAAAAGCTATTGCTCAAAGATCTAAAAACAACCCTTACTTCTCCTCTTCCCACTACTGTAATCTCGCAAGCTGCTCAAGAAATAGGAAGGCCTCTGTTGGGATGAGAAAAAGGTATGTTTTCACCTCGTAAATAGCATAATTTAGCATTTTTCTTCATATGTTTATCTTCGTTTTAAGGATGAAAATAGAGGAAACAACAACGAAAGTTGGGTAAAATTGAGTAGTAACAAATTAGATAAATTTGGGGGTAGAAAACTGACTTTCACTATATTTGTATGCAGGGACGTGGATTGGACGATAGTTGTTTCATTGATAGGATAGCAGAAACAAGTAAAGGAAAAGAGACGTCGTCTTGAGAATGGAAGAAAGCGAAAGACTAGGAGGACCAATGCTATTTTATGATGAACTCATATTGAGTATTGTGAAATCCTTAGGATCCCCTGATCCCGAGGATTCGTTTTTATCTATTTACTTTTCTAAATGTCATATAAAGATGTAAGCCCAGCTGAATATCTAGTTTAGGAATTCACAGATTGTAACTATTCTTTTTGGACATATAATACTTTCATCTCGGTGATGCTGTAACTATGTTATTGATTTTAATGAAGAAGACTGCATTTAATTTATAATCGTATTTTGAGTATCTAACAACAGGGACTTTTGGAGACTTTGGGCCTAGTCAATAGAAGATCTACTCCTCTAACTGTGTTATAATTATTTATGTTTATTCTTCATTGTTCATTATTATTAGTTCGCAAAGTTAGTATCATTCTGATTACTGCGAGGATTGATGATTCTGATTTGCATTATTGTTTATTCAAGATTCTAGATTTAGCTGTGTGATTATATATGTGTGATGTTATTTATTGAAATGGTTATGTTATATGCATGATGCTCTTTCTCGAATTAGTTAAGATCATTTCAGATTTTTGTTCATTTGAAGGTAACACTATCATAGATTTCAAAGCTAGAGTGATTTCTTTCCATGAGAAGTTATATGGTTATTTGCTGTTCAATTATCATAGATTTCCTTCATGTTAAATGAGTAAGTTTCAATACAAGTTAGATTGTCAAGTGTGATTCTTTTGATTTGCATTCTGATTAAGTTGCTTGTAGAATAGATTAAGTAGCTTCGAAAGTGTGTTATGAATTACTTTTGAGAAGTGTTTGGATTGAAATTAGATAAATAGACATTAGCAATTGCAATGATTTCAACATAGTCTGACCTTTGAATTCACTACGTATATAGTTCTGACACTCTTGAATTAAAAAGACTTACGTTGGGTTGATAATGGATGTAGGTATTGAGATTGCTTGCAATAAGACATCTTAGTGCACCAACATTTTTGCATTTTTTCCAGGGAGTGTGTTTCAGAGTGATTTCTTTTTATCTTGTTGTAAGAGAATTGGATTTTAAAAATGAGAGGTAAGAACTTGCGTGACCGACAAGTAAAGTGCTTGCTCATCAACCTGCTTTTCAGTTAAAGCATAGAGGTTAAACAGAAATAGATTTTTTATGAATGACTAGGAATAAAAAGATAGAAAAAGATTAGAACCCCCCACCTAAATCCATAAAACCCAAGGGATCGGTGAGCCTTGGGAGAACAACTTTTATAGACGAAATCGTAAGAAAAGTAGAGTCTTAGGCATCAGTAAGATTCTGGAATATCACTGGAAAAGGCCCTACTATAATCCCTCATGCAACAGGCTCACCATCTGTAGCCTACGCTAAGATTCATAGCCAAATTGGAGGATTTGAATAGAGTTTTCAGGTTACATCAAATTTACATTTTGATCCTCTACAAGAGGGAAAATCGTGCAACTTAAAATAAGAAGAGGGAGAAACCAGTGGAACTACTAAGAAAGGACCTCAACTCTCTGAACAAGGATCTCCTATGATCCCAGATCTAGACAGTGCTGTAAAACCAACTCAGATTGTGAATCCTCCGCTTACTCAAATAGCACCCCTTGAAATCCCTGAAGGATATTGGTACATTTTTTACCATGGAAAATCTACCACCTCAAGGTCAGACCTCAACATTGGAATACCCCATAGTCGACCAAGTGACCAATGCCCCGATGAAAGCTATTCCCTTACAAAGCATCCAAACTTTTCATGGGATGATCACAGAGGATATGGATGCCTTCTTATTTGAGTTTGATGTCCTCTGCAGAGGATATGACTATACCACCAACCCTTAAAAGCTAAAACTGTTCGCTTTTACCTTGAAAGGAAAAGCTTTGAGGTGGTTCATGGGTTTAGGCAGATGTACTATTAACTCTTGGGATGACATGAAGACCTCTTTTCTCACAAGATACCAAAACTTTTGCAAGACTAGGGAACTGAAAGATGAAATCTTTAAGATGGTTGTAAAGGATAATGAAACTCTAGAAGAATATGCCAAACGGTTTCACTATAACTTGCAGATATCCCCTCACACCACTTTACCAAAAGAAGTCTTGAGAGATATCTTAATTAAGGGAATGAAAGAAGAGTGGATAGAAACTTTAAATTTGATGGGGAAAGGAGATATTCTTCAAGAAGATTATGATGAAATCGTTCGCTTGTGTATCAAGTGTTCATGAGGTAGCGCACACACAGGGTTAGGAAGCCGAGATCCTATAAACAGAGGAATAAAACCACAAAATGGGGGTGCAACAAGAATGGAAATTGATAACCTCCTATAATACTTCAAGACGGACATCCTGGGCACCCTCACAACACAGATGGACATCTTGCAGGCTAAACCGAAACAAGCTTTAACATAACAAAATTTGGCCATTTTCTGCCCACGCTGCCAGAAGAAGCACAACCAACAGGAGTGTCCATTGGACAGGGTCCAAACATGTTCCATTTGCAACAAGGATCACACCACTAAACAATGTCCATCACTTCTTGGGCTAAAAGCAGTTTTCAAAGAAGCAGAAGGAAAGATAGAGCCAATATACTTAATGAACCATCATCGATAGTGGGAGGCCAAACCTACAGGTATGTCACAAGACACATCCCATTTTTTTCCATTGTCACCATTTAATCAGCAACAGAACCCAAGGGAAGAATGGCAAGGCCAGTCAGCTTACTCGAATTGGAAATCTTATCCATTCACTATGACACCTTGGCCAACTTAGTCCTTTATGGGTAATGGCTGGAAAAATTCTTCTTTTTCTCTTGTTTGGCAAGGTAATCCATATCCATCCCAGTGGCCTACCTCTACTTCTTAAAACCCAAACTGGTCTCCGAATTGACAACAACCTTTGGGGATATCCAATACACCTATGGGAACAAGTCCTCAACCTCAACCTGCATTATCAGTGCCATATCCATTACAACAAAATCCTCAGCCTCTTCTACATCCTCAATGGCAAACTCAACTGAATCTGAATCCCAATAACATACCGGTTCAACTAGTGCAAATTGTTGAGAGCTCATATTATGAGATCGAACAAAAATAATGTAATGAACTTAGATTGAGGTCAAGACGTATCATTACCCTTGGGGAAAACAAAGACCAACCATCAATTTAATTGGAAACCCCACCTGTACATATACCATCAACTGTAAATGATACATAAATAAAACTAGGAGAAGATACATATCAACATAAAGATCCTGAGAAACTCATAGTCACTTCTCCCTCATTCCTCGAAAGGCTAACAATACCTAAACTAATTGTTTATCCAGATTTTGATCTTGTAGTAGAACTAAAAAATATTTGTATTAAAATTCCTCTCCTCTAGGCCATCTAAGGTATTCCTATTTATGCTAAAACAATTAAAGAGCTATGTGTAAAGAAGCATGTGAGGAGAGCAAAAACTTCACCCACCATTCACGTTGTAGGGACCTTATCTAATTTACTCTTGGGAGGGGAAATTCCTGTAAAGTATGAAGATCCTGGGAATCCCATTGTTACAGTTCAAGTATATGGTCGCTCCTTTCCAAACACACTAGTTTATCTGGGTGAAACCATCAACATCTTATCAACAAAAACTCATCAGACACTCGATATTACAACTTTGGAACCAACCAACACCCTGCTAGAACTTCCTGATCATTTGGTGATGAGGCCAGAGGGAACTTTACATGATATTACGATTTCTATTGATTCTTGGGAGTATCCGATAGATTTTCTTGTTATAAACCCAAAGAGTCGATTGGATGGACACCCTCTGATTTTGGGTCAACCTTGGCTAGAAATAACCGATGCTTATATAGGCTGCCGAGAGGGTAGTATGACTATTTCTAAAAGGGAAGCTATAAAAAATCATGTTTTATATCCTCCTACCAAACCAAGTCTGCCCATTGTAAAAATATGTAAACAACCACCCACATACCTGGAAGAAATCATTCGTTCACCACTTACAATAGCATAGGAAATTGAATTCAAGGATCAGACTAAAGATGATGTTATCAATAACTTTATCAATTAACCAGCTAATGTGAACAATGTCAAGTGTCAAATGTCAAAAGAAATTCTTGATAATGAAGCCTTGGAAGACCCTTTGAAAGATACTGATGATCAACATATCCAGACAACATATGTGCATAGTAGCAAACCTATTGAAATCGAACCAGGCAAGGTTTAAAACATTAATGATAGCCTGGACAATGACCAAAAACATAACTCATTCAGGTCCTATAGAAATATAAAGGGGATTTTGCCTAGGAATAACCTGACGTGAAGGGCATAGACCCACAGTTATGTACGTATCATATCTACACTGAAAAGGATGCTCGTCCTATCCGACAGCCTTAGCGGAGATTGAATCTGCATCTCAAGGATATTGTAGAAGAAGAGCTATAGAAGTTGTTGAATGTGAATTTAATTTATCCCATTTCATATAGAAAATGGGTCTCTCCATTGGTAGTTGTCCCTAGGAAAAATGGGAAGTGGAATATCTGTGTGGATTATTGGGAATTGAACAAGGAAACACAAAAAGATCACTTCCCTCTTCCATTTATTGATCAATTCCTTGATACTTTGGTAGGGAATCAATTCTTTTCCTTTCTAGACAACTTCAACAACTACAATCATATTCAAATTTCCCTTGAAGACCAAGACAAAACAACCTTCACTTGTTCGTGGGGTACATTCTCTTATAGAGTATTACCTGTTTGTGGGGTACATTCTCTTATAGAGTATTACCATTTGGATTATGCAATGCTCCAGCTACGTTTCAAAGGGCTATACTCAACATTTTTTCTAACCTAATAAATGAAGGGCTTGAAGTTTACATGGATGACTTTACCCCATATGGAGATGAATTTGATAAAGTGCTACAAACATTAGAGAAGGTTTTGGAACTATGCATTGCTACTAGGCTGTGTTTAAGCAATGTCAAGTGTCACATGATGATGACCGAAGGTGTAGTCCTGGGACATTACATTTCTGCAGTAGGGATATAGGTAGATCCAACAGAGATACAGGTAATTCTTTTGCCACCTACACCCTTTACTCAGACAAAGGTATGTAGCTTCCTTGGATATGCAGGCTATGATCGCAGTTTTATCAAAAACATTTCACAAATTTCTACACCTTTATATGCTTTAACTGGAAATGTTGACTTTAAATGGTTTAACAAATGTGACACAAATTTTACAGATTTAAAGAAACTAGTTTCGACGGCACCAATATTACATGGACCTAATTGGGAACTGCCCTTTCACATTTCCACATATGCATCAGATGTAGCAATAGGTGTTGTCCTTGGCCAAGAGGAGGACATAAAACCTTATGCTATATATTATATCAATAAAAATCTTACTTCGGCTGAGCTTAATTATACAGTAACAGAAAATGAATTCTTAGTTTTCATTTATGCCATAAACAAATTTAGACATTATATAACTGGCTATCAAGTATTTCTGTATACTGATCATTCCACCATTAGGTACTTAGCCAATAAACATATTAGAAATGATCTAGTGACTCGTTGGTTATTTCTTTTGCAGGAGTTTGATATCACCATCAAGGATCATCCAGGGAAGGAAAACCCAATTGTTGATTTTCTGTCTCGAGTTCCAAAGGTAAATGATCCATTGAGAGTGGATGACCAATTTCCAGATCAACCTTTGTTTTCCATAGTAGTCAAAACACCATGGTATGTAGATGTAGCAAACTATCTGACAGTAGGGAAGCTACCCAGGCACTTGACAACAAGGGAAAGAAAACAGATTGTCCAGCGTAACGCTCAATTTTCTTGGATTGGCGGATACCTTTTTCACATAGGGCATGATATGTGTATACACAGATGCATTCGTGAGGATGAGATTCATGAAATCATAAAGGATTTCCATGATGAGCCTTGTAGAGGACACTTCACAGATTGTAGGACAAGGCATAAGGTACTACAGATGGGCTATTATTGGCCCACTATTTTTAAAGATGCTAAGAAATATGTTGTTATGAAACCAGCTCATAAAAAGAAAGAAAAGATAGTTGAATTCCTTAGAATTTAGCCTCTTTGAGGGGGAAACCTCCTTTACATTGCACAAATGAACAATTCTTCGATGATTCAAATGACAAAACCTCACAATATAACCCAACCGACATAACAATAATAATATAAAGCCACAAAAATAAAAATAGAGGGATTCTATGGGGCACAATAATAACAATATGGGGACAATAGGGGCACAACAATATTAATAAGGGATACAACTACAATAGTA
>APFE030832906.1:21903-34218 GCA_000404065.3 Pinus taeda
CTTCCTGAATCAATCAACACTATTACCTTTTTCTTCTTGATTTGTCCTTCTATCTTGATGGTTCGAGGAGTTGTAATTCCCACCAATGCATTACAAGATATGGTCGGATTCATTTGTTCTTCATCTAGGCTTTGTTCCTGGAGTATATCTCTTCTTTTGACCTTTCTTGCTCCTTTTCTTCTTCCTCTTCACAATCTATGTAGAATAATTTCTTCTCAGCACACTTATGACCTTTAGTGTATTTGCTATCACAACTGTAACAAGCCCTTTTGCTCTTTTTTCTTCCAATTGTTGCGGTGGTCACCTTGTAGGTTGTGGAAGACTTGGGCCAAAACACTTCCATCTTTATAGTTGTGAGTGGTATGCTTCCTGGTTGCCATAATTTTGCTTTCCATTTTTCTTGCTAACCTGAATGCCTTCTCTAATGATCAGGTTCCCAAAGGTGAACATCATGTTGGATATTATCCTTTAAAGTCCCTATGAACACATCAATCCTATGCTCCTCTGGAATATTTTTTACCCTTATGTTCAATTTTTGGACTCCTCAATGTGCTCCATTATTGAACCCTTTTGTTTGAGACTTATCAATTGGCTAAAAAAAGTGTTTCTTTTTGTATCCTCATAATGTGCTGTCAATTCTTCCGTAAAAATTGCCCAAGCCCAAGTGTTAATTTGTTTACGAGAGCAAAGCCATTGATACCATACAAACTGATTTGGTTCCAAATATAAAGTTGCAATACGTACCTTTTGTGTGTTTTGCACATTATTGAGATTGAGAAATTGCTCCATCTGTAATATCCATGTTGCAAGATCCTTCCCATCAAACTTCCTCATATTGATTTTTGGAATATGGTGGGTCTTCGATCCAACATTAGAGTCTATGAAATCATGATTAACATTTCTTTTGTTCTCATCATGAGTTTCCCTTACTACCCTTTCGCCATTAGTAAGCATTTCTTGTAAAAACTTTGTCAAATCTGTCTTCAAATCTTCCATGCCTGTCTTCAAATTGTCCATCTTAGCTTCCATGTCATTCATCTTAGTTTCTACACCTTTCTTTAAACAATCCATCTTAGCTTCTACTCCTTTCTTTAAACCATCCATCTTAGATTCTGTTGCTTTTTGTGCAAGTGACACTTGTTGCACTTGGTCTTGTAATTTTGATATATCATGTTGCATTTCATCCTCTTCTTCATGAGTCATACTAGAGCTTTCAGGTTGCTTACTAGGTGTTTTCATTTTCCTTCCTCGGGGCATCAATCATTGATAATAATTCTTTACTATGCCCTTTGAATTCCTTGAAACTAATTTTTCAAACCAAACTTATTTAAAGATTTGAGAAAAACTACACACCCTTTTTCACTTTGTAGAAGCTTGATATTGAATCTGATGTATCTCTGTAATTTCGAATCATCCAGTTATAAAATTGTGACCTGCGGTAGCCCTCTGTGTTCTCTTTCCAATGCCACAAGTCTGATCCAAATTGGATTCTCCAGGGAAGAGTTATGCCAATTCTGCCATAGTGACTTGATTATAGACTAGTTTAGTAGAGCGAACTTGTACGACGTGCCATGAGTCACTGTTTCAATCTTTCGCTCTAAAAAATGTATACAAGAAACTAAAGTCCATCCTATTTTTGTACCTTCTTATGAAATTTCAATCCGATGCCCAGAGAGAAGGTTATGATGATTTTTCCCAGGTCACCTATTTGGAATGTAATTCAGGAGTCTGCAAAAAGACCAACTTCCTCAGATCATATCTCCGCCACTATAGTGCGAAAAGCTATGAAATTTGGACCTAAGGTTCAATGTGAATTCATCTCAAATGGGTTTTTTCTCTAGCTTATGAAATGTCACAGAACAAAAGTTATACCGAAAATTCCACGATGACCTATTTGGAGCAGCGAAACCCTAGAATCCAAAGCTTTGATACCAAATGTTATGAAACCAGCTCACAAAAAAAAAAAAGATAGTTGAATGCCTTAGAATTCAGCCTCTTCAAGGGGGAAACCTCCTTTAAATTACACAAATGAACAATTCTTCGATGATTCAAATGACAAAACCTCCTTTCTATATATAGGAGTCTAAGGAGTCACAATATAACCCAACCGACCTAACAATAATATAAAGCCACAAAAATAACAATAGAGTGATTCTATGGGGCACAATAATAAAAATATGGGGTCATAGGGGCACAACAATATTAATAAGGGATACAACTACAATAGTATGGGGTAATCACTAGTATTATAGGGACCCAACATTCCAACCGAAGCGTGATTATCAATATCCACTCTTGACACCAAATGGTTCTTAACTATGCTATGAAAACTAATTAATAAATAATAACCATTTTGATGAAGGGTCTCAATCATATTCACAAAATATTTATAACCCTTACTACTTCCAACCCAAGGGTCTAAACTAATCCTCACTATCATCCCATTCCCAATCCTCCAAATGAGATTGTGTCCTATAAAAGGAAAGTCTAAGACCATTTATTTCCAAATAATAAAGCACTATGCCATCCTTTTGTTGGATTCCAAATCTAATCTTCCATTGAATCAAGCAATATATAATTTTTAATTATGACTTGGCACCAAATTCCCTTACATTTAGTTATTCTCCAAGCACATTTTGTAGACAATATCTTACTAAAACGTTTAGAATCATTAAATCACATCTAACCATGTTTTTAAGAATGTAAGTATGTTGATATTTGAACAAAGTTATCCCTTTTTTCTCCCTCAGACTAGACCACAACTCAATTACTTAGTTTTTTTGCAATAACCCCTTATGAATAAAAACTAACAAAGAATCAAATTGCTTGTAAAAGACCATATTAGTCATCATTGATATATTTTTATTTAGGCATGTCAAAATATCCATACAATATAAAATGATTGCCTAAAGGCAAAAATTAACTAATATGATCATACCTCCCCAATATAGCCAATGAATGCATCAAACTAATAATCGTTTTTTAATCTTACCAATAAGGCAGTTCCAGACTTTTTTGCCATGAGCATTTGGTCTCAGGAAAAACCCAAAATATTTCAACCTATATTCAATATTTACATGTTGGAAAGGAAATAATTGAGAAAAAAAATTAACCTCATCTTTAGCTATCCCAGAAAGGAGACTGGTGACTTTAAACATTGACCAACACACCTGTAGTGATACAATAAAGATCTAATAACTCTTTAATCTTGAGGTAATCCCTCCTTCTACTATCATAGAATAGATCATATATCATCTACAAATAGGAGATGTGATAGGAAAACATTAATACCAATTTTGATACACTTAAATGACTAGGTATTTTTTCCTCAATAAGAGCTTTGCTCGAACCCTTAACAACTAGAGAATAAAAGAGAGAAGAGAGCTTCGTTTCCATAACCCTCTTCCAGCTAGAAAATGATGAGATAGATCCATCATAAGGTGAAAAAAAGAAAAAGGATACACAACTCATTACCCAATTTACAAAATAAACATCAAAGCCTAAATGGATCAACATCTTCATCAATTACATCCAATTTAAACTATAATAAGTTTAAAACAAATAAACTTTTATATCCATTGAAAAAAATCACTTTATTTCTATAGTATAAAGCCCCTCCTAGACTACCCCTATAGCCTTATAAATTTACTTTCTATTAAGAAAAAAATGATCATTTGAAATGGATTTCTAGTAGCATTTTAACTATTACAACAATATTTTTTAATATGATTTTATAAATTCAATTAAATAATGAGATGAGCATGTATTTTTCAAAAGTAATTGGATTAAAAGCCTTTGAAATCGAAGCAATGTATATATTGTTGAAATCTACTAACATCCTTCTATAGATTCTAGATCCCTTTCTAACCCTCATAACTCTTCCTTAGTATTCTCATAAAACCCAAAAAATAATTTTAAAGGCCACCCATTTGGTCCAAGGCTCTTATATTTTGAAATATATGTATTAACAGATGGAGTTCATCCTTAAAAATTTCTTCCAATAATATCTAATTATCTTCTTCATTCACAAAGTTTAGGAATATTAATGTACATGTAGATCTACCTATTTCAAATTTTCTATATTTTATGGCTAGAAAGTGCACTTGGTATTAGATATTATTGCCTGGGTGAGAATATTCTCCTGCTATACACATGTGCATTTCTCCTTATGTTGCAGAATCTAGTGGGGAAAGTACTTAAAAAATTCACCTTATCCTTAGTAATCTCTTGTGAACTTTAGCTAGCTTCTTCTTGTTCTTTATTATATTATTCCATCAAATAATTTCAAGAGCATAAACAATAAAGATAGTAGACACAATAAGTAGGCTCCAAGCCAAGGAAAAACCCCTGCAAGGGGAAAACCCAAAAAGAATATTTTCTCTTCTTATAGAATTAGTTCAAATGAGAAAACAAAGACCCCAAGACCAAAGTCAATACCTCCTCCAAGAACCAAGTCATCCCTCCTTATAAGCCATTCCAATAAGTCAAATTCAACTCTACTCAACAAGAGTCAAACCTTAATGAAACTTGCTCCAAACTCAGATTTCAACCCCTAATTTCAAAACTTCAGACCTGCAATGACTTCATAAAATTTGGCCTACAATTATTGGCACCTTGGAATATAACATAAACCTTAATTCTCGCACATGTGAGCAAAAAATTTAATATTTCATCCTCTTTCCTTTGTTAAGGTTTTTCTTCGTGTCTTCTAGTCTCCTCGCTCTTTCTTTCTTTCTTTTTCTATTGTAGATTGAACTTGTGAAGATGTGCATGTTCAAATGAGTCGAATCATTTATATATATATGCTTCTCATGAGG
The DNA here is from genome assembly GCA_000404065.3 of Pinus taeda. Taxonomy (NCBI): domain Eukaryota; kingdom Viridiplantae; phylum Streptophyta; class Pinopsida; order Pinales; family Pinaceae; genus Pinus; species Pinus taeda. The sequence continues at coordinate 26,721 of APFE030832906.1, forward strand.
TCGAATAGACTCTTTAAATTGACTTCTCACAATTAGCGTTGACTTGGGCTTAGAGGCCTATTTGACTTTCTAGACATAAAAATAAATTCTTTTTCATGTTACAACATACCCAAATAGGTCCTATAAAAATGATGTTGACCCTCTTGACTAATAAAAAATATTCTTATGACATGAAAAAACCTAGAAGCATGAAGAACATGCTTAACCTAGTTCACAAATCAAAAGAAGCATGAAACCCATGCTTGAAAATACTATTTTTTTATTTCTTCTTTTTCTTGTTATATAATATATACATAATGGCATGAGTACACTAAAAATTACGAAGACCAAAAATAGTTACATTCTCCAACACTCCCTCTTAACTAGTGAGGTATTCATAATTATACAACCGGTACAAGTATTTTCTCAAACCAGAGAGTTCTCATAAGAAGAGTTGGATTGATAAGCCATATTTTAAGCATCAACATCATAACCAACAATGTTAACATAGTAAGGCATTAAATTGACAAGCTCTATTTATATTAGAGCATAATGCTGGAAGGATCTACATGAGACACCACATTACCTCTTAAGGTACACACCCCATCCAAATGTTCACTAGGTATTTATTTTTAGGACTAATCTTATCTTGGATTCCCAATCCTCAAAGGATATTGGTCCTCTTCGACCACTATTGTCTTGGATATCTGTGCAATCCTCAACGTGTGTTGGTAATTAATAATATTTCCTATATTATATTCTATATCCTCAAGGAGTATTAATCTAGATTCTTATCCAATCCTCCATTCTCCATTCTTCCTCCACGACCTTCATTAGATGTACAACTGTTAGTCCTAGCTCAGTGAGTGACACATGAAGAAGAGAATATGAATATGATTTCCATCATCACTCCCTCTCACCCTAGAGAGTAGTTCCTCATTACCTCTTGATTGGGGAATAGAACCTTGCTCCTTCTCAAACATTTAAAGGAAATTCTTACTCCCTCTCAACCATAGAGGAGATTTCTAACTTGCTTTCAATTGGGAAGTCATGGCCACAAGCTCCTTAGATTTTCTTTATCAATACATCAACTACTAGTTCTTCATGAGTATCTTTAGGTAGTAGCTACATGGCCTCTATTCCTTTCCATCTCATCATATTGAGATTCTACATCCCTAGATGTTATGGAGCCATCCTCTTCCTTTAATTTTGTGACAGGGTTCAAGCGATCAACCTTTTATATCAATTTCCTCTAGTCATCATCAATAAAGGAATTATATTTATCCTACCAAAGTAGAGCTATTCATAACTTCTTTTGAACATGAAAGTGACCTTCATTTTTATTGAAACATGAACATCAAGTTATCTCCTTATACTACTACCTTTCAATCCCAAGATGATGTAGACATCTTGACCACATAATCCTTCAAGGATTACCTAATCCATCCATTCAATCCATATGTTCTTTGAATTTATTTTAAAACCAACAATTTTATTTTCCTCAAATTTCATTTGTGCAACATTCTTCCAAGTAGCAAAATTATGTATCAGCAAGATAATCAGTATCAAAATATCAATATCAGAATTACCTTATTATGATGGCCTTTTCATATTTTTTTTACTTTTTTTTTCTATATCAAAATCCTTTTGTATGTTCCTCCTCCATTTCATACAATAATCCTTCTTAATTCATTAATTTTTAATTAAGGTGCCCATGGAACTAACAACAAGCTACAATATCTTCCTTGGAGTTGTCATTGTCAACTTTGTTTCTTTCTTCAGGAGACCTTACTGGATATTGATTTATGCCATCCAATTTAGCTAGAGAGCCTTGATATTTATCCATTTCAAAGAATACCAAACTTATTATTTCAATCATCGATTAATCACATGAAAGTATTACCGAGCATATTCTTATGATCAACTCTTTCTCCAAGATTCTTGTAGACATGAATTCTACATTCTAGAGAAGAGTTGCTTAAGAACATTTATACCTTTGCTTCCATACAATCATCTAGCCTTCCTTTATTTGAATGATCTTGCTTACATCCTTATCGAAGATAAGCTTTCCTTACTTAGAGTAGAAATACTTCCATTTTTCTTTTCAATCTATCATTCGACCCTCTGGATGCCTTCATCCTTCAAGACTATTGTTTCCATACTAGATGGAATACATACTAGTCATGTCATAATTCTTCTTCCAAGAATCTTCCTAAATGATGATTCTTACTGGAGAATCTTGGTGATCCTTCTTTTCAAGGTGAATACCTCTAACATTATTTTACATAATGCTTAGATGAACTATAACATGCAATATGGTCAATATTTCCATTCTTGTAAGCTATAAGATTCCTTTCAAAGTAATTGATCATGTATATTCTAATTCTACTATCATATGCTTCTTTCTATTATTTCATGCTTTACAAAAATCAAAACTCTCCTTGAGAATGAAATTGTGTATGCTACTCTACATTCTCGTTTCTAATAAAAGAAAGACAAATTCCAAATGAACCTGTTAGAGATGGATCTTCCTTCAATAATAAATATCCTTGGCATCTTCTCCTTTTGGATTTTTCTTAGGTTCTCCCTCATCTTTAGCTATGTGAGCTTCACTCCTTTCCTTCATTTTTTCATTTTTCTTGTTTGGATAGTCCCTCGTGAAATTTCCATACTCATTGCATCAAAATCATTATATCTTGGACATATCTTGTTTTCCTTTGGACTTTACAAACTTCCCTTTCTTATTATCCTTTGAATTTACAACAAAAGCTTGAGATTGTTCATTTGATCTGGTGTCATCCTTTGCGTTTGTCATTTTTTCTTCTAAGGTACATTGAGCCCATAATTCATCAAAAGGAGTAGTATATTTTCTTGAATAAACACTAGTTGCAAAACTACTCCAATTAGGTGGTAAAGAATTTAGTACAAAGTATCAGAAACAACTTCACCAAGCCCTTTCAACTTGTCCATTTTTTGTGAGATCTTCATTAGATAAGTGATGTATTCATCCTTTGAATACATTATTCTATATAGTTGAGTCCTCAATGATATCTTCTAACATGATGTACTTATAGAGTGAAACTTCACCAACTTATCATAGATTTATTTACAAGACTTCAAATCAACAACAAAGGGAATGAGATGATCTTTTATGGATTCAATAAGAATCCTCCATGCCATCATTTCTCCCTTCTTGTATCTTGCTAATTCTTGAGTCTTCTCTTTGTTTGGTTGGGTAACTTCACCGAGAACATATTCCATGACCTATTTTTTTTGTGAGAAACAAATAAAACCTCTTCTTCCATGCTAGGAAGTTTGTTGACCCAATGAGCTTGTTTCTTTCCTTGCAAAATGTAGTGATTTGATCTATATATTGAAACATTGAGAAAAAAATGGTACTTGTCAAATAAGTGTCTTTCTTGATTATGTGACTATCTTGATGCATTCAAGATCTTCAAGGAGACTTCAAATATGCCCTAGAATGATGACTTCTAGGTTGCCTTCAATAATCATGTCTTTAAGAAGATTTAGAGAGTGGATGATGATCTCAAGATTCTTTGATGCTTCCTTTTCTTCAAGATGATGGAGTGTACTAGAGAGCCTTCAACAAGAGATTATTCTTCCTTACTTCAATGAGAGTTTGATCCTTCTTAAGATGATGAGGTCTTCCATTAAATATTGATAATGTAATCTTCCTTCTCGGTTAGTTGGTCTTCTTCTTTCCTTGTGTCTTCTTGCAAATAATTCCCCCTAACAAGAAATCCTTTCTTATGTCAACAAGATTATCTTCAAGTTGCCTTCTCGTTTTTCACCTTAGCTCTGATACCATGTTGGATAATTTAGTGGAGTAGTTAATTAAACAATTCTCCTTATCCTTAATAATTTCTTGTGAACTTTAGTTACCTTATTCTTGTTATTTATTATATTCTTCATCAAGCAATTATCAAGATCATAAACAATAAAGATATTATACACAAGAAGTAGGCTCCAAGCTAGGGAAAAGCCCCTCCAAAGGGAAAAACCAAAAATAATCTCTTCCCTTCCTATAGAATTTTTTGAAATGATAGAAATAAGACCCCAAGGCTAAAGTCAAGACCTCCTACAAGCACCAAGTCAGCCCTCCTTGAAAGCCCTTTGAAGAAGTCAAAGCAAACTCTAGTCAACAAGAGTAAAACTTTATCCAAAGTTGCTTCAAACTTACAATTTGGCCCCTAATTCAGAACCTCAGATCTCCAGTAACTTGAGAAACTTTGGGGGAAATTCTTAGCCCCCTGCAGCAGGAAGAAAACCCTAATCCTCGAATGTGTGAGTAGAAAAATTATATTTCAACCTCTTTCATTTGCTAAGGTTTTCCTTCTTGTCTTGTAGTCTCCTTGCTCTTGTTTTCCTTCCTATTCTGTTGCAGAACAAACTCGTGAATATGTGTGTGTTCAAATGAATCAAATATTGTTATATATATGCTTCTCAAGAGGTTGAATAACCTCTTTTAGTTTTACGTCTCACAATTAGGGTTGACTTGGTCTTGGAGGTATCTTTGGCTTTATAGACACATAAATAAGTTCTTTTTCATGTTGAAACATTCCCAAATGGTCTTATACAAATGATATTAACTCCCTTCACTCATGACAATGAAAAACATTCTTATTACATGACAAAACCTAGAAGCATGGAGAGCATGCCTAACCTAGTTGACCAATAAAAATAAGCATGAAACCCATGCTTGAAAATAATATTTTTTTTCTCTTATTTTTTCTTGTTACATAAGATATACATAATGACATGAGTAAAATTACAATTATGAATAACATAACTAGTTACATTTTCCAACATCTTGAATTGTGCATTAGTTTCTCTTTAGTTACTCAGTTGAAATCTAGTTCTACATGCACTGTTAGATCATCACTCCACCTATGCATGCCTATACATGCATGTTACATTGTCATGTATGCATGATTTCTTTATTTATGCATGACTATATAACTAAGGACTAACTCCATTACATGTCCAAATAACTAATACTAACGGGTTGTATACTAGTGATTACCTATGTGCATGTACCAGAAGCCCAAACTAATGTGCATTAACACTCTCTTGAAGAGTATTATTTATATGTAATTCAAGAATTCTTCGAATAAATTTGAATTGATTCATTCTCTCCTCATTCACTTTGGTCTCAAGCTTGCCATTAATGTTTCTTCTTGGAAGCTAGATTCAAATGTGTAGCTTATCCAATAATTTTAAATGTTATAATCGCATAGGAGAAGAACATAATTTTATTTGTAGGTGATAAAGGATTGAAGTGTGAATAGAGAATGAATTAACCCTTATCACTAATCATCTCACCCATCAATTTTTTAAATGGAATCCACAAGTTCTCCTTCTACTAAGAAAAATTATACTATAATATTACAATGGGAACCAAAATAGAGCTAAAATTTGTAATTGATAAAGTGAAGTACTTTAATAGGATGGGCAAAACATTTAGGTTTTTATGTTTTTCAATATATTTGGATCTACTCTTCCACATATAATACACCACACCAAATGAAGTCCCAACCACATTGAATAGTAAGTTTGAGAAATAATACATATTACAAGGACACCAACTTGAGAATGAAATCAACTCATTGAGTCCAAGTAGTTATGACACCCTACATGAATTCTTCACAAAGTTTATATGTTTGTTTCTACAACTCATTCTATGCTAAAAATACAAGAAAGAGGAGAAAATAATTCTTTATATTCTCTCGAATTTGAGTATTTAGTACTTGGTCTTTGTTTCTTCCTTTCATAATTGAAGGATAAAAATGGGATCAACCTCAAAATTTCATCCTATGGATGCATTCACTAAATATATCATACAATGGCAAGATAATATCATAAAATAGGGTTCTCTCAAGAATTCTAAATCCCATACGATTACAATACATGAAAGTGGTAAGTTGAACAATAAAAACAAATAGAAGGAACTTGATCAAGGAACAAAACACAAATCCATTGAGTCTTCCAACTCCAAAGAAATAAAATAAAAATATGAGAAATCCAAATCCATCGATTGAAAACAAAGTATATCATCTAGAAAATCCATGCATGAAGAATACTTTTGACCTAATCACACAAGCTCTTCAACAAAATAATATTTGAAGATTGTGGTCCAAAAACTTCTAGGAAAAATCCCAAAGATAAGCCATTGGAAGATTGAGGTAAAGGCCATGCTTTAGTTACTATTTCTTCCTCATATCATACAGGGGGTTTATATTTTGGAGCCTCACATCATATGGATACTTCACAAGATATTTTATCCTCTTTGAAATCTTTCACTAGTCCCCCCATTTTAATGCGAGATGACACTCTTTTGGAAGTATGTCAACAAGGTAGAGTGGATCTAGATAATGGATGTTTCTAGAATGGATTGCATGTTATATTTGTTCTCTTATATTTCTCAATAATGTATGACATGTTCTCAACCTAATATTTGTCCCTATATGCTGGTCTTGCAAAAAACAATATGTTGTGTCATCAACAAAGATTTTATATAAAGGTGTAGTAAATGCTACAACTCAGGCCATCTAGTTGCAACACTTCCTCTTAGAGTTTGGTGTGCAATTTCATTAACCAACTATTATCAAGTGTGATAATTGTCGAGCGATAAAAAGGTGTCTTTTTAACTCCTAATTACCTCACATTAATTGTCAACCCAGGGACGACTTTTTATTTCAAGAGTGTACTCAGTCTGAGGTGGCTATTTACTCAAGAGTAATGTTTTGCAGTATAGTGCTTAAAATCCAAAAGTAAATAAATGCTTGAAAGAAAATCTACTTACAACAAAATATCTTGAAGCCTAAATCATTCATTTGGAAAAATAAGCAATGTATCAGTCAAGGGTCTAGTAACAATAACTCATCCCTTTGGAAACTGATGTAACCAAAAGTAATCAAGGAATAGATCGTCAATCTGGGGACTTGAAAACAAATGCCAATGCTCACTATAGTTTTAGATCATTGTGCACACCAAAGAAATCAATAACGCAAATAACAAAAAATGGAACAGCAAATATGAAATGGAACAACAACTAAGAAATGGAACAAAAACTAAGAAATGGAACATCAAATTGGGAACTGTAAGGGCAATTAAGTTTAAGAAACATCAACACCTTAGTCTACAAAATCAAATGCATTCAATCATATCCTACGGAAATCAAATGGCGATCCTCTATATTTAAGAATGAATCAAACAACACATCGTAAATAGAATAGCACTGATTAATGATAGAATATGGAACAATGCTTGAAAGCCAAATACAAATGCATAATAACTTAACACAGGAACACATTAATAATAATCTGAGTCTAATACCGCAAGTATTAACCCTGGTTAGAAAGGGTAATGATTACAATTCATCATGGAACTAATTGAACAACAATCGTATGAAGTATAAACCATAGACAAATATAGTAATACCAACTTAAGAAGGTTACAGCTTGATTACTCTGCAATTAAACAGTAATAGTATTCTATT
>APFE030832909.1:3853-44928 GCA_000404065.3 Pinus taeda
ATAATAAGTCAAAGTTTTGAGGAAATAAATGCAAGATTTTAATTTTTAAATATATTAAAATGCATTTAAAATTTCGACGGATGAGATTAAAAGAGATTTTGATCCTCATCGACAGTCGAGATCACTTTGACATGGATCACTCGAACTAGCCATTGCGAAATTTTCCTTTAAATAGGGTGTCAGGGGTCATTTGAGATAACTCAATCTTAGAGTCGTGTGCTAAAGAAAGCTCTCTTGTAGTCATTTTTCATGTGCAATAAAGAAAGACTTTGGGGTTGAAATATTGCTAGTGTTACTCTTCTGGAAGTGTTGTAAGATGCTTTATTTTTCTGCATAATTTTATTTTCAGCCATTGATGATAGCTTGATGAAGAGTGATTTTAAACACAGGTATCTTGTTTGGTCGCTAGGGTTTGAATGGTAGTTAAATTTCTGAATATGATGGCAGGTATCTCCATTACATTTGGATTTTAGCATCATTTTCTCCTTCTTCGTTAATGGTTGAATTAAGCTGTGCAGGAAATCTTTTTTTTTTTAAGATTATCGGGCGTTCAGGGAAGTTCTCGGCTAAACCAGCCAACTCCCGGATTGCGTTTTCTGAAGAGCCCAGCCAGTTTTGATCCCGGGCTTATCATTTGAATTTTTCTTGTGAATGCATAAAGGGTTTTCTGAAGCATCTCATACTAAATTTAAAATTCTGAAAATATTTATGTGGCATACTGACAGATCTCGCTATTTAGAGCCTTTAAACTGTGAATATTGTAATTATTTAGCTGGTTTTAGGGTTTTTAGTCTTAATCCTTGCATATATTATTTCTGGGTGTTCGGTTTTGTTATTGCAGGTTGCAGGTCGGAAGAAAGTATTTTGTCCAAAGCCAGATCTAGGCCCTGGAGGGTAAGATCTGGCCTCAGAACCAGTTTTCTGCGGGCGTACAGTTTTGCTACCCAGGGCCATGGTTTCATTTTTGCAGGAAAATTTTTCGAATTTTTTTTTTAAAGATTGTCGCCAAGCCCTCTTCTCAGCAATCTGTCAACTCCAAGCAAATCATATCGCTTACCACACCAGCGCCCAGCGATCCTTCTCCCTACATAGTTGCTTCCGCATTTCTGCCAGCCCTCTCACGCAGATGTCATTGCCATATAGTTATCTGCATCCCCTCTTCCTGTGCATACCACTCCTGTTCGTTTCCTGCTCATCGACGTAGCCTCCATCTCCTATTACGCTGCCATATGAACCCCTTTTTGCAAAACTTAGATGCCAGACACCTTCGTATTCTCCTTCCACGCAACCGACCCGCAAAGCAAAAAATCAAAACGCAGCACCATACTTCTGCCACAAAACGCTGCCACAGCTCCCTGCGTCCTTTGCTGCCTCTCACCTGCAGCCATACATTTCACCATCGCTTTCCACGCAAACCTACAAGAAAAAGATCAAACGCAAGTTTGCTCTCCCTCAAGCTTCTCCCACCCATCATATCCCACAGGTTTTATGTTGCAACCTCCAATCCGCTTTCTTCACCATTGCAAAACTTCCTTGCTATTCCACACGCAATCTTCTTCCAACTATTGCATTACCTCTCCTTCGCTACCTGGAAAACACAGCAAGACCCACGCGCATCTCACCTGTATGCACCTCCCTACATAGCTTTGTCCAGCCATCCCTCTGGTATCCTCAGCCTCATCGCATTCATCATCTGCGGCTATCTGCATCCCCTCGACCTGCAATCAAACCTCTTCGTTGCTGCTCACCCTTCATTCACATTGCCCAAGCAATCTCTCACGCAGACTCCTTTCTCCTGCGATCTCTTCCACCCCTCACGCTGACCTGCAGTCATTCCTCTGTCCAGATAGCCATCTCCACGCTGCGAGTAAAACCCTCGGACCTGCCCGCCTTCCTTCCGCCATCCAAGATTTCATTGAGCTGCGTCTTTCCACCTGCAAGCAGCAAACAATAGTACGCTTAGATTATTTTTAGATTAGGTTGAGGTTGTATAATCATAAGTTGTTTGATTGTAATATATGTGGTGTGGTTCCTATTTAGATTAGGGTTAATGTCGGCTTAATTCGATTCCATAGATTATTTAGGATAGCATATTTCCCTTTTTTATGAAGTGTGTTTTTAATATACACAAAAAAAAAAACGATTTTTTATTTTTTTAGTTTTGAATTTTATAAAGTTAGCATTAGATTTAGATTAGATTTAGAGTTTTATATAGTTACGTTTAGATTTTGTTTAAATTTTGATTTTAAAAATAATATCAAAAAATATAAAAAAGGCATTAAAAAAAGTTCTTTTAGGTTTTAGATTAGACTAGATTTTAGTTTTTTTTAGATTTTAGTTTAATCTTAGAATTTTACAAAAATCATAAAAAATATATAATAAAAAAAAAATTGAAAAAATTAATTAAAAATAGAAAATTCATTTTGGTGTCTTTTATGATATCTATGTTCCACTTATTTATAGTTAAATGCACTTAAATGTTAATTTAAAGATGGGCTATTGAAAAGTGGCGAATCATTTTGTGAGCTAGTTAGCATTTAAAATGTCGTGGTTTCCTGAAATATTTGATCTTTTGAAATTTATTTGCTAGAGCATTGCGCATCTATTGAATATTTCGCATCTGGTAAAATTAATCATTGCTTGGATTATATCATGCTCATTACATGTTTGATATTTTGTAAATATTTTCAAGCAATCGTTAAATTACTTCATAAGCAACAACAGCTAATCAATTACTGGGTTTTCATTAACTCCATAAGGCACTGGTCTTAAGCATTTAAAAATCTATATCAAATTCTAAAATCGATCAATTGTTGGTTTTCCCCTGTTGTGTCTCCCAAACCAGCGAATTCCCAGTTTGTCTTCATTTATCCCATAGGGTCTACCCCCCTTAGCCTGCTATTGGGAGACGGCTTAAACAGAGAGATAGGGGATCAGGGTGACAGCGCCCGGTCTGAGCGTTGTCGCGCTGCCCAGACAATCTGTGCGACAACAACAATCACATCAGCATTAAAGTAAACTGCAGATAGAACATAAATATAATTAACAGAAGACAAGACAAGACAAGAGGACACAAGATGTGGCGCTAGCCAGGGACAAACCCCAATGGGGGCAAACTCTTGATCAATTCTTCTTATATGTTCTTCAATAGTTCAGCAGAGAGAGAGAGAGAGAGAGAGTACGTTTATAACAAAAGTCAACACTTTGACTTATCTAGATAAGAGCATAGATCATCTCTAAGAAGATGATACTTGAGATCAGTTGAAGACATGCTGCTTCAACTGATTCTCCAAGGTGACTCCTTCACCTATCGTTGTGCTGCATGTCGTCATCATGCTACACCCATCATCAGTATGCTACATCTCATCATGCTTAATTAATCATGATTGTACCTATCACTGTACTGCATTTTGTGCCATTCCTGCATCATGTTTCCAAACTGACCTATGTGTTGGTTGCATCTTGCTTGCTTGTTGTCCCTAGCATGCTTGTTGCCCTTAGCATGCTTGTTTTTGCATGTTAGTTGTCCCTTGCATGCTAGCTGTAACATTGCATGCTTGGTGTATTTAATGCTAAGTACCATACAATTGTCCCAATGTTAGTTAGTTGTCCCTTGCATGCTACTCTCCTTCGGAGACAGATGCTCCGGCTGTTCTGGCAGTTCCCGGCAGTTCTGACCGTTCCGTCAGTTCCGACTTTTCTTAGCTTTTCCGGCAGTTCCTACTTTTCCAGCAGTTCCATCAGTTCTAGCTATTGCGGCAGTTCTGGCTTTTCCGATAGTCCCGGCTTTTCCGACTTCTATCCTCTGGATCAGGACAGCGTTATCCCTTAGGATCTCTCCTCCTACTAAAACCCAAAGACAAGTAGAGAGAGGAAGAGATCCCAAGTGTGTGTTCAAATGACTTGAAGGCCACCTCTATTTATACTAAAACATTGAGCACATGTGGGATTTATTTGGTTGCTGGCCGACCTTGACGAATTGTCTTATAACACAAATAAATTCGTAACTCCATGAATACTTATCGGAATCGGATGATCTTTAGATCAATCCTACACCTCTCAATGAGAGGGATCCAAAAAAAATATCAGTTGCCATAAATAAGATGACCCACATGGAGTTTGGCCCTAGTTGCCAATTTTAACAGTCCCCCTCAACTAGGGAGAACTCCATCTGCTGATCCATATGTCTGACTGTACTATCTCTGCCATCAGTGCCCTGCACTACTCTGCTCTGCTCAACCATGAAGAAGAAGAATTGACTGAGAATGTCTCATACCATTCTCTACTGACCCGCAGTCAATTTCATCTAAAGGGAGTGTGTCACATCACTCTCACTGACCCGAAGTCAGTTTGATTGATCTCAGATCAATATCACAATAGAGTGTCTCAAACCACTCATACTGATCCCAGAACAATGGAGGTCATCCTAGCATAGGGAGTACGATAGATACAATGATGCGTCCATCAATAGTACTACTATGGTCCCTATCCTCATTTCCCTACTCATTCATCAGATGAGAGGTGCTTCCCATGAGTCCCAAACTGCATGGGTAGGATGCCTCGAGAGGAGAACGAATCATCCTGTCCACAGGAGAACAAATCATCCTATCAGTGGATGCCACAGAGAACGAATCATCCTAGCCCACAAGAGAACGAATCATCATGTTCCACAGTTGCCACGAAGAACGAATCATCCTGGCCCACAGGAGAACGAATCATCCTGTTCCATAGTCGCCACGGAGAATGAATCATCCTGGCCCACAGGAGAACGAATCATCCAGTTCCACAATCGCCATGGAGAACGAATCATCGTGTCCCACAGGAGAACTAATCATCATGTTCCACAGTTGCCACATGAGAACTAATCATCCCCGCCCACAGGAGAACTAATCATCTTGTTCATAGCGCAACACCAAGGGAGGGTGAGTCGCCCTGTGGTCGTATGTTGCTCCAGTAAGTACCCCAAGCCCCCCAAAGCTCCCAGAGCTCAATGCATGCAACATGCAGGACCCTTATAAGAAGGTCTCTCAATGACTCCAAGTCGTTCGGGAAAGTCACAGATTTGACCTTTCCCTGGGGCTTTGACAAAATGTCTACGACCTATACATCAGTCTCAATGCGATGGAGCCTCCTCGCTCATCGACTTACCATATCGCAGATAAGGCAGTATTTGATGTCTATCTGTTGGAGCAATCATCGAATACGAGATTCCTCAATAATCGAATCCCCCCTCTGGTTGTCACAAATAATTACAGTGGTATTCATCATGTGTACAAACAGCTCACTTAAGAGCTTCTACAACCATGCAACTTCACACGAGATCATACTCATAGCTATGTATTCGATCTCGGTGGTGCTTATAGCAACCGACTTCTGCTTCCTACTCATCCATGATATCGAAGCAAAATCCAAAGAGAACCACCACTGAGAAGTGCTCTAGTGATCCTCCACACTGCCTGTCCACTCAGCATTCGAATAATCATGCAGTTTCATATTTCTGGCAGTGTATCTCAATCCATGAGAGATTGTGCCCCGAAGATATCTCAGAAGATTCTTGGTACCAATCCAGTGAGGCTCAACCAAATATGAGCTCACCATGCTAACTGCAAAACATATGTCCGAACGGAAGTTCACCAAGAACATCAACGGGAATGAGTTTATGAAACTTAGAGGCATTTCCCAAATCTGGTCCGACATCACTACCATATAACTTCTGAAAGTTAAGATCCTCGAGGTAGTCACAAGCTTGCAGTTTATCATTCCACACCTGGAATCCAACTCCCTCTTACTTCCACAAATGAGAGGGTTTGCACCTGTCAGAAATACGCCGTCCTCATAAGGTGTCAGTATGAGAGGTCTATCATCCACAACCTTAGGCTAATGGTTTGGATCGGTTTCACTCCTAGTGAATCTTAGCTTCATCTGATAGCTATCAATCCTCTCATACTACACCCGAGGAGTTTTGCTTCAAGCCATAGAGGGCTTTCTTCCACCTACATACGTGAGATTCATGATCATCAATCTCAAACCCCTCGGGTTGTTCCAAACCTGTGGACCTGCTACATGAGGGGAATGGTCCCCTTGTAAGATTTTTCTTCGGTACATCCCAGACATGTACTTTCATGCTCTTTTTGAATTCAGGTATCCCTGTCACCATCTGACTCACAGACCTTCGGTGCTATGTGTCAATGGACATGGTCCCCAATGGACTTCCTGTAACTTGATACAACCCTGAACTCAAAAACATCTTTGAAAATTCTATATTCAAACATGTACCTTTCCATTGATGAGTGCCACCCTGAAACCTTTGACTTCCATTGCTGAAATGGGTACCAGGTTCTTCTTGCAATCAAGTACATAAAAGAGATTTTGCAAATGAATTGAGTTACCCTCATTCAATTGAGGGATAACATTCCCTACACCCTTTTTGGGATAGGTGGCATCAGCTCCAAGTATAATCCCGCGATTGTTTCCACCTCTACCAAATTAGAGAGTGCACCCATCTATCCGATGAAGTGCCTTGAAGCACTACAATCAATAAGCCAGATTCCCAAAAAATCTGAAGGAGAGGGCCAATACAAGATAATTCTTCTTTATCTTATCATAAACAACATTTGATTCTTCATACCTGGGGTTCCTTGCTTTCTTTGAAGAGTCAACCATTTCCTTCATGACCTGCATTACCTGTCATTCCTTTGATCATTGAAGATGTCCCTGGAATGATTGTTATCTTCATCAAGAGATGTGTCTTTGCCATTCGGACACTCCTTCGTATAATGGCTGACCTTATTGCAACCAAGGCATCTGCCTTTCCTTCCACCCTTAGATCTGAACTTCCCAATGAAGTGATCTTTAGGTAGGCCATCAGAAACTTCCGCTGCGCCATTCTGATAATATTCTCTGCTTCGACTTCACCCTCGGTGAATTTAAAGAGGGATGAGGAATCCACTGATCCTTTTGTCCTTTCCCAACTGTCTTCGGTGATTGCTCTTTCACTCTTGCTTGGGCACTGTCTTCACCTTAGCTCTGATACCACGTTAATTTTAGGTATGTTCTATGCTAGAGCAATTTATTTCAATTTTCATAGTTAGCTCAATATCTTTTCCAGATTAGCAATCACATCAGCGTTAAAGTAAAATGCAGATAGAACATAAATATAATTAACAGAAGACAAGAGGACACAAGATGTGGCGCTAGCCAGGGACAAACCCCAATGTGGGGAAACCCTTGATCAATTCTTCTTATATGTTCTTCAATCATTCAGCAGAGAGAGAGAGAGAGATATAGTACGTTTACAATAGAAGTCAACACTTTGACTTATCTAGATAAGAGCATAGATCATCTCTAAGAAGATGATACATGACATCAATTGAAGCCATGCTGCTTCAACTGATTCTCCAAGGTGACTCCTTCACCTACCATTGTGTTGCATTTCGTCATCATGCTGCACCATGTTGCACCCATCATCACTATGTTGCATCTCATCATGCTTCATTAATCATGATTGTACCTATCACTGTACTGCATTATGTGCCATTGTTGCACCATGTTGCCATACTAACCTATGAGTTCGTTGCATCTTGCTTGCTTGTTGTCCTTAGCTTGCTTGTTGTCCTTAGCATGCTTGTTGTTGCATTCTCGTTGTCCCTTGCATGCTAGTTGTAACATTGCATGCTTGGTGTATTTGCTGCTAATTAACATACAACAGTCCCAATGTTAGTTAGTTGTCCCTTGCATGTTGCTCTCCTTCGAAGACAGATGCTCCAGCTATTCTGGCAGTTCTGGCAGTTCCGTCAGTTCTAGATTTTATGTCAGTTCCGACTTTTCCGACTTTTCCGGCAATTCCAGCTTTCCCGGCAGTTCTAACTTTCCTGGCAGTTCCAGCAGTTCCGGCTTTTTCGGCAGTTCTGGCTTTTCCGGCAGTTCCAGCTTTTCCGGCTTTTCCGGCTTTTCCGGCAGTTACAGCTTTTCCAGCTTTTCTAACTTCTATCCTTTGGATCAAAGCAATGTTATCCCTTAAGATATCTCCTCCTACTAAAACCCAAAGACAAGTAGAGAGAGGAAGAAATCCCAAGTGTGAGTTCAAATGACTTGAAGGCCACCTCTATTTATACTAAAACGTTGAGCACATATGGGGTTTATTTGGTTGTTGGCCGACCTTGACGAATTGTCTTATAACACAAATAAATTCATAACTCCATGAATACTTATCGAAATCAAATGATCTTTAGATCAATCCTACACCTCTCGATGAGAGGGATCAAAGAAAAATATCAACTGCCATAAATAAGATGACCCACATGGAGTTTGGCCCTAGTTGCCAATTTTAACAAGAATTGAAGATTTGATGGATTGTTTAAGTGGAACAAGATATTTTACAAAGTTGGATTTAAAAAGTGGGTATCATCAAATAAGGATTTGAAAAGGAGATGAATGTAAAATTGCTTTTAAAACAAATGAAGGACTGTATGAATGGATGGTAATGCCTTTTGGGTTATCAAATGCTCCTAGTACATTTATGAGGCTTATAAATAAAGTGTTGAAAGAATTTATTGGTAAATTTGTAATAGTATATTTGGATGATATATTAGTTTACAACAGATCTAAAGAGGAACATATGAGACATCTGAATTATGTCTTATAGAAGTTGCAACAAGAAAAGTTACTGCTAAATTTAAAGAAATGTTCATTCATAAAGGAAGAGTTGGTATATTTGCGCTTTGTTGTTTCTGCTGATGGATTAAAGATGGATCCAGAGAAGATAAAGGCAATCATAGTGGCTTTCACCGAAAAGTGTTTTTGAGGTAAGAAGTTTTCATGGTCTGGCTAGTTTTTATAGAAAATTCATAAGGAATTTTAGTACGATCAATGTTTTTATTATTGACACTATAAAGAAGGATAAACAACCATTTAAATGGACTGTTGATGCAGAAAAGAACTTCCAGTTGTTGAAAAGAAAGATCACCGAAAAACCTGTTT
Source organism: Pinus taeda (assembly GCA_000404065.3). Lineage (NCBI taxonomy): Eukaryota > Viridiplantae > Streptophyta > Pinopsida > Pinales > Pinaceae > Pinus > Pinus taeda. Next base: position 12,833 of record APFE030832909.1, read on the forward strand.
TAATTTTGCTTGATTTTAATAAACCTTTTCAAATGAAATGTGATGCTAGTGGAGAAGCTATTGGAGTTGTTTTAAGTCAGGAGGACAGACCTGTAGCTTATTTCAGTGAAAAACTGAATGAATCAAAGAAGAAATATTCTTCTTATGATAAGGAAGTTTATGCAATTGTGCAGTGATTGAAAAAGTGGAGACATTACTTGATGTCTAAGGAGTTTATACTTTATTCAGACAATCATGGATTGCAGTACATTATGCAACAACCAAAGCTTAGTCAGAAACATGCAAAATGGATAGAATATCTTCAAGGTTTTAATTTTGTATTGAAGCATGTAAATGGCCAATCAAACAAAGTAGCAGACAACTTAAGCAGAAAAAGTATCTTAGTTCAGGAAAGTCAAATTCAAGTGTTGGGTTTTGATTTTCTTAAAGAATTATATGAGGAAGATTTAGATTTTAAAGAAGCATTTGAAGCTTGTAAAAATCCTGTTTTGTTAGACAGAAGTAAGTGGCTGGATTTTTTCTTGCAAGAAGGATTGTTGTTTAAAAGAAATCAGTTGTGCATACTAAAGTGCTCTATGAGAAAAAATTTAATCAAAGAGAAACATAGTGGTGGACTTGGAGGACATTTTGGTGCATACAAGACTTATGAATAGTTGAATCAGTGTTATTTGGCTGAAGATGAGATCTGAAGTGGAGAAGTATGTAAAAAATTGTAAAGTCTATCAGTATGCAAAGGGAAGGAGCCAAAACACAGGTTTGTATGTTCCATTACCTATTCCAAATAGACCTTGGGATATGGTAAGTATGGACTTTGTTTTGGGCTTACCAAAAACTCAAAGAGGAAACAATTCAATTTATGTTGTGATTGACAGATTTTCTAAAATGGCACATTTTATTCCATGTTATAAAACCAATGATGCTACTCACATTGTTAATTTATTTTTTAAGGAGATTCTAAGGTTGCATGGGTTACCTAAGAGCATTGTTTCAGACAGAGACACCAGATTTGTTGGTCATTTCTGGAGGACCTTGAGGAAGAAACTTGGTACTAAATTGAGTTTCAGTTTAACTTATTATCCTCAGACTGATGGACAGACTGAAGTTGTAAACAGAAGCTTGGGTAATCTTCTGAGAAGTCTTGCAGGTGAACATCCAAAACAGTGGGATCAAATTTTGGCACAGGCTGAATATGCTTATAATGATTCTCCTAACAGGAGTATAGGGCAAAGTCCATTCCATATAGTTTATGGAATGCACCCAAGAGGAGTGTCTGAATTAAGAGACTTGCGAAAAGCTAAAATAAGAAGTGCTAAAGGAGAAGATTTTGCTTCAGAGATTCAAGCAATACATGAACAGGTAAAACAGCAATTACAAGATAGCAACATAAAGTACAAGAGTAGAGCAGATTTGAAGAAGAGAGAAGTTAATTTTGAGGTTGGAGATTTGGTTTTGGCACACCTAAGGAAGGAAAAATGTCCAAAAAGGGAGTATAACAAGTTAAAATTTAAGAAAAATGGACCATGCAGAGTCTTGAGGAAATTTTCTGCAAATGCATATGAAATTGAATTACCCCCTGACATTGGAATATCTCCCATTTTCAATGTTGCTGATTTGTACAAGTATGAAAATAGAAATGCAAATGATACAACAGAAGATAAAGAAGAACAAGAGCTTGACTGGGTAAAACAGTGACCTACAGCAAAGGCATTGCAGCCAGAAAAGATATTAGATAAGAGATTGTTTAAAAAGACAAGAGGACAGGAGTATTTTCAGTATTTGATCAAGTGGAAGGATCAACCAATCACTGATGCTACCTGGATGACAGATGCCATGCTACAGAAGTTGGGCAGTTCTGTAGAAGAGCTCATGGACAAGAGCCCATGAAGAATTTTGTCCTCAGGAGTCTGATGCAGGAGCACGAGGCTTGAAGACAAAAGACTTTGAATTTTATTCCAAAATTACAAAAAGTGTTTACAAGCAAAGGAGTAGGATCCTTTAGGTGTCACTTTACAAAGCTTTCTAGATAGGATTTGAGATAGAATTCGGGGATTTTAATTATCTTGTAATTAATTCAAGTATTCAGGCCTAGTTGAGATTCTTGAGGAGAATATCATGCAGATTAGATATTATCTAGGATAGGCAGATTCGATCCATTGATTTAGGACCTGATTGTTGTATGTACAGGTATTTATGTAAGTTTTGAATTAGTAGAATGGGATTTTGGTTGTGGACGATTGGAATGTAAAATTTGGAATCTCTCTGTATCTCGTGAATACTGTGCATGGATGGTCAAATCCCGGAGGTCTCTTAAATTTCCTTCAAAATAGTTCTGAAGTTATTTGTTTTCAAAATTGAACCTATAGGGTTGAATTCACATTAACCCTGTGTTGTTATTTCTTGAATTTTTCAATTACAGTGAACCGTTAATAGCCTGGATATGTTTCAAGATCATAGAAATATAATTTAGAGACAGACTAAACTTGGCGGAAGTGCTAAGTCTGGCAGAACGAGGAAACTTGACAAATTCGCGAGAAACCCAGAAGAAGATCAAAATCGTCCGATCGAACAAATCCAACAAATCTAAGGGTCATCGCGTGCCAACAAGTGCAGACGTTAATTCCAAAATCGAACGCGATAATTTATAGAACTGAGTTAAATGCTCAGTTAATCGCGGTCGTCTATTTGAAGGGGTCAAATCTAACGGTGATCGAATCGGAAGATGCACGTAATTTAATTTAAATTCCAGACGTGATAATTTATAGAACTGAGTTAATAGCTCAGTTAATCGTGATCGTCTGCTTGAAGGGGTCAGATCCGACGGTGATCGTGTTGGAAGATGCACGTGATTTAATTTAAATTTCGGACGCAATAAGGTTATGAACTGGGGTTTTAATTCCTTTGGTTCCGTGGAAAATTTGAAGGTTTGCCATATACCGGGTAAATTAACCAGTTCTGTTATTTTAGCAGAATAACTAAAATTGGAGGTTGATGATTAATACTCCAAAGGAAACCCGAGAAGAAGTTCCACCCGAACTTCAAGGAATAGTTTCTAGTTTTGAACGATTATCCTTAACATCTACAACCAGCCCACCAGAAACCCGCGTTGACCACGAGTCAAACACAGTCAACGCAAGTTTGACTCGCCCATAGTTGAATTAGATCGTTTGAGGGAAGAGCAGAGTTTGACTCGTGATTAGTCGCAAGTGATCGGAGATTCATGTTTCACTGCAAATAACACCATTGCAATGGTGGCTAATGTAAATGATGAAAGTAAGCTATGCACTTTCATCTTGGTCACACAAACTATAGATCCTTGGGGTAAATAAGTCATCTCCAACATTTTGAAGGCCTCCCAGAACTCAAGCTCCAAGTAGTGTTTGCAAGAGATAGCTAAGCATCACCAAGAGTCCTTTCCAAAGGGAAACTCAAGATAGGCCTCTAAACCCCTAGAGTTAATATAGAATGATATTTGCGGTCCCATAGCCACTTCACTTCACAATTTAATCCAAATATTTGTATAAATTTCTGAAGATCTAGTCTTTGTGTACTTTGGCCATAGTGCTGATCTGAAATATTAATTTATAGCAGCAAACAGCATGCAATATTTCATCTCAACAACCAACAAACTAGGCAACCCAGGAGAAAAGATACCAATTATATACCAACAAGTTTTAACCCTTATGACACACCTTTCCAAGTATAAACCAGATCTGAAATTACTTTAGTTACTGAAAATTTACAGCAATAAATCTGCTGTAATATTTCCAATTATATTTTGAATCCCTTAACAATTTCAGCCCTTAAATATGTCAAATCAACATGAACAATAAGTGTTGGGAATTACTTAATCAAGAAGACAACAACAGCCAAAAATCAAATCAGCAATTATACAAATATTAACCAGCGCTATCAGAACCAAACCAGAACCGGTTGAACTGACCAGTCCAGCCGTTTTCAGGCCCTAAACAGTCCGACTGATGGCACAGAACCAAAAAAGGCTGGTTCAGTACCAAGCCATTCTTTCTTCCACAAACTGGTTGGTTCTATACAATTAGACTAAGAACCCTTGAAATGCAAACCTTTTTTGTAAAAACAATAATTTGTGAGTGCGGCAGCCTAACATTCAACACTAGGGCCCTATGAAACCTTTCATTTTCATCCTTTTACTTAAATTTTTAACATTACCATTAACTGTTTCAGGATGCTTGAGAGTGGTTCCAACCTCATTGGATCTCATATGGAGAAAGTAGAATTTTAGATACCGCACAAAATCCAGCAAACTTAGGGTTGCGGGGTTGCGCCCCTACACCCCCTCTCGCTCCTGCTCCCAATTCACACTCTGAGCGGGAGCACCTCAGGAGCGCGCTCCCAAAAATGCTCCCCAGAAGGGAGTGTTTTCAGGAGCATTCTCCCTAAAAACAAAAACGCTCCCTGCCTTTTCGGGAGCGTTCAGCGTTTTTTGCAACAAAAAAATTTGCAGTAATGTTCCAAATGCAATTTTTTTCAAAGAAACAAATAAGTTTTGAATGGGGTAGCTTAATGATCAAGCCTATGGCCCTAGTATTGTAATGTTAAATTTTTGAAGTGACATTCTCCTTAATCTTCATTTTCATCCTTAATGTCATTTTCATCCTTAAAGTGACATTCACTTTGACTTAAATTTTTAACATTACCATGAAATGACTCGGGATGTTTGAGAGTGGTTCTGACCTCATTGGATTTCATATGGAGAAAGTAGAATTTTAGATTTCATTCAAAATCCAGCAGACTTATCAATTTTTCAGGATTGGGGGATTGCAATGTTTCCATTGAATTTTGTCATGTAATCAAGAGCACCAATCCCTTTATGTACCTTGATGTTGGTGATATTGGTTGTCGAACTCCTCTATCATGACCCTCCTAAAAATGTATGCATCACTCAAACAAAATCTTCACTTGACATGCTATGCTTTTTCTATCTTATGTTAATGTTGCTGATATTAATGACAAAGATCCGTATACAGATACAGAGGTAATGACAAAGATACCTCTGCATATTAATGCCTAGAGGGTCATATTAATGACAAAGATCCTGATTTTCCAACAAGACTAAAAAATTAGACATTTCTCGTGGTGGCAAGAGGCCAAACCATAAGCAATAGATAATAGATTTACTTGTCTTTTCTAGTTTCTAGTAGTTTTTATAACTATTGACTCTTTCATATTTACTATGATATTTTTTTAAACAATATATGACAATTTAAGTTTGAAGTTGGCAATTATAACTCATTAGTAATGAATTATGAATATGGTGCTTCATGAAAGTTGAAAGTTGTTTCATTTCATTTCATTTCATGTTAGATATTATTTGTTGTAATGGTTACACTTAGCTTACAAGTACAGCTTTGGTGACCAATGATGATAAATGTTATATATTGAATTTTGAAAGCTTGAAACTTTAAGATTGATGAATCATGAGACTCAATATGTTGTATGTTACTATGTTACTAACTTGTGGACGTGGTTGATGAAGATTATAACTTCTAAATGATTGTTGTTATATGGTTCAATCTATGTTTTTTTATGTTTTTTATATCTAATTCATCATTCTACATGTTTTTGTTGAGATTATATGTATCAAATAAATTATATATATATATATATATATAAAAAAAACGCTCCGGGATTCGCTCCCAAACCGGGAGCTTCTGAAAATGTCGCTCCTGCACCCGTTTTCACTCCCGCTCCCACATAACACTGAGCAAACTTAATAGTTTTCAATATTTCAAGATTGGGGTGATTGCAACATTTCCATTGGATTAGGTCATGTGTGAGGGTATGGAACTAGCATTTAATCAAGAGCACCAATCCCTCTATGTACCTTGATGTTGGTGGCATTGATTGTTGAACTCCTCTATCATGACTAGTAAAAATGCACCCATCACTTGAACAGAATCTCAATTTGACATGTCAAGCTTCTTCTATCTTTACTTTAACGCTTAGAGGGTGATATTGATGATGATCTCAATATAGCCATGACTTTGATGATATGTAGGTCTTCAAAAAAAAAAAAAATTGGAATTTAGAAGCCATCTAGAGCCTCTTTGTTGATGTAAATTTTGATTCAAAGGTGGATTTCACTAGGTGTTATTTTTGTTATATGCACCCTTCTTATATATGCGAGAAACATTGCATATGCGTATAATGGTTTGGAGTCATATGGATGTATATGAATATATGTGTCGGTATTTGTGTGTTCAAAATTTGTATGTTTATATATTTTTTGGTTCATTGGTTCTTTTCCTAATTCCGATCCGGTTCCCAATTTAGGGGTTGACCGGTTCAATGACTGATCCAATTAGATAACATTGTTATTGACAATTGGAACCTTCATGTGCGTGTGTGAATAAGAATGAAGTACATGTACACACCATAGTTTTAACACAAAGTTGGTATAACCTTCGATTTCTTCAAAACCCTTGCTAGGGAAAACCAATAAAATTGTAGCCATTACAAAAGATCTCCAACAAACAAATATTAACACAAGCAAATGCTCCTTGACTTCAACACTTGTCTCCCTCAAGTGCAAAGTCTCTCCTTCTCTCCTCTTCAACAATGCTTTCTTTTCTACTACGGTTTTATGAAACCCTAATCTACTTTGCTTCCTTAGGGTGAAAACCCTAAACCTAGTGCTCACAATAGGGAGAGACTACAATATAGAAGAGTACAAGAGATAGAGGTGCACTCAACTCCTCACATCTCTAACACAAGATGATAAATGAATAAATGATTAAAGCACTCTCTCAACCCTTTATATAGATGAGAGGCAAGCTTGGAAACAATATAAATTGGGCCTGAGCTCTTACAAGCGACCCATATCTGATCAAATAGGTCAACATATGTGAAGTTGCACTATAGTAGGATACATGTCAAGCTCCAAGGCAATGTTGTCAACAACTAAGACTCCAAGGCATGAATGCTCCATAATATATGTCCAATGCTCCTCCTCCACAAGCCTCCACAGCTACAATGCTCCTCCAAAGTAATATGCTTCTCTAGGTCCACTCTACCGACATGATCACTCCCTCAACCCAAGCTAGTATACATCAAGAAAATCCTCCATGCAAGAAATCCAAGTGTGCCCAGTTACCCACCAAAAGAGGGTAACCCCTAGCAGAAATTTGTACTCCTAATTTGAGAGCCAACCAACTAGCAACCACATGATGGTTAGCGCATAGAGCTATGCAAGATTTCTCCACCTACTGCTCTAGTCAGATCTTCCTCCCATCTAGCAATTCTTCTTGAAGGAAAGTGGGTCATCTATCGACAAGTGCTCTAACCACGCTTGCATTCATGTCCATTCATTTAATGGTATGGGCATATTAATATGGATCACGGGACAAACTGGATGATTGACCGATATAGATTGTATTCTTGCTCCTAAACTTCATTTGGGAGGTTACTCTTTGGCTGTAGTCCAACGGGACTTCCTCTGAAGACTTAGGGTTTAAGAAGGGCACCACTGGGAAGGCACTGATTAATATAGTTTGTCCAAGGTAATCCATACTTACCACTTTCCATTCCTCTAGTTATCCATCTCCTTTTTTTGGATTGGTGGTCCTTGGTCATTAGGATTGGCCCCCTTTTATCCACATCCTTGAGTCAAGGCCCGAAAACTTAGCCTTGTGGGTTAAAAGCATATAAAGCCACAATGAAAGAAAATGTAAAATGCAAAGGATGGATGGGACATTATTTAGTGCATGGGCAAAATCCTAGCATGAGCTCTACCCCCCCATTAGCCATCACCCAATTCCTCAAGCATTTAACTCTTTATCTAAAGAAAGGAACTCTTGAAAGTCACAACATATATGAGCAAGAAATTGCTACATCTTAAAAGGGTATTGGAAAAACATAAAAGCAAGCTAGGGCTCCTGAGCTATGCACCAAATAAAGAAAAATAATTAAAGTAAAAGATGCACCAAAAGGGTGGAAAAAGCAGGTCGATCAAAGGGAGCTACTATCACTCCCTCCTTACATTTTACCCCCATTAGCTGGTCGCATGGCTATGACACCCACCTTGAAGTATTTTAGACTTTGTGATCAATTTTCTCACACACACTCATGGATTAATGGGTTTCCCTAGGAATGTCTCTCCCCTTGGGGGCTAGAAACACCTAATAGGGTACCTAACCTAATCATATGTAACATAAGTGAATTGACTTGTTTACAGGTCCTGACCTAGTTAGATGTTTGAAGGTGAGTTTTGTGTGAAGTATTCTAGTGCCCTTAGCCATCCTTGACCCTATTTGATGGACATTGCTTGTTCCAAAGCCCAAATGAGGATTATTTGACTTGGGAGGGCTTGCACATTTTTCTTGGACCCCAATGCTTGCTTTGAATGATGCCACGTCACTCCACGCCCTAGAAGGGTAACATAGGCCTCTTCATGGATGACATCATGGTTAAGGAAGCACTTTTTGGAGATGCACTCATGCATCTTAAGGATTTCATGGAGTGAGGAGCACTCATGGACCTATTCATCATTTGATGTGGCTAGATCATTTGTAGAGGATGACATCATCATGGAGAGATTTATTTCCCACACGTGTGGGCTATTTTTGGCATTTAGAAAAGTTAGTGAGTTATTTTATGGCCAGCTTGTGACCTTTTAAGCTTGTTGCACACTAAAGTGATCTTTTTTGAGGTTTTTCTTGTAAAATGATGAAAATGAGACTTGTTTGCCCTCATATAAATAGAGGGAGGTCTCATTTCATTTTCATCATCATTCACTCAACACATTTTTGTTTCTTTCAGAAGTGCACATTAGCTTTGTCTCTTTTCTACTTGGACGCAATATAGCTCTATGGTGCGAATTTCTTTTGGAGGTGGAAATTTTCTTGAAGTTGGTTTCTTAGGATTGATTCAAGAGATTCTCGTGGAAATTTTGTAAGTTTATTGCATACTCTATATTTTACATATTATATTGTTTGAAGTTGGGTTTCTACATATGCCATGGTTAACATTGCTAAATTTATTCACAAATCTTGCTCCTCCATGGTGTGCAAAATTGTTTCCCTTTCCGAGTCGTGCATCTCTTAAATTTAAAATCTCCCTAAAAAGGAAGTCGCTAGGGTTTGTAAGTACATGCCCTTGCCATCTCACCCTCTTCAACAAAACTGTCCTCTTTGAATTTTTCTTGAGTGCTTCCTTTGCCCAATTAGATCAAGGCATTAGTCTAGGTGGTGGTGATCAAACCTTCTATTTTTGCTAATTTCTCTCTCTTTTATCTTAAATTCTAGATATCTAGGGATAAGGTTAGGGTTTCTATGAAATATTTACTGATTTTCTAGTAACCAGTCTAGAATAGAGCAATTTTCTATCTGATAACTACTTCCAATGATACATTTTAACCTTTTTAAAGCATTCAAACATCAAGAAACATAGAAAATTTCAACAATTAAGAACATTAGAGCAGTGGAGATCACAGTGAAACAATGAGACAAGAAACACCAACAATTTACCTTGGAAAAACCCCACTCCAAGGGGAAAAAACCTAGCAATCTTTTTCTTACAGAATCAAGTTAACAAGACATCAAATCATATACAAACTGAGCAACAATGTAACTAAGATAACCAACCTCCAAGAGCCAAGTCAACCCTCCATCATACCAATACAAAATCCCAAATCTGTCCGCAAACGAGGTCTGTAAAGAGGTTTGATTCAATTCTTCAAGAGGGTTGAATTTCGTCTTCTGCCTCAACCTTAGATTATGACACAGAGCTTAGCATTATACCTCAGAATAAGAGCCTCAAACTTTGCATGGTTCCATAGAGATATGTGTTGAAAAATGTAACTAGTATCGGTCTTCATAATTGTAATTGAGTCATGATGTAATGTATTTATCAAAAGAAAGAAAAAGAAATTTTATTATAGAAGAAATTGACTTATTAAAGCATGGGTTTCCTGCTTGGGTCAATGGTTAATAGGTCAATGCCTCCATTGTAGGCTTCTAAGGTTTATGTCCATTGTCCTTGTCCATGTCATAATGTAAAAGGCCCTTCTTGGGCTTCTTGAGTCAAGAAAGAAATTTATTTTTGTATAAAATTAGCCATTTAGGCCTCCACAAAGTCGGCCTCAAAGAAGGGCAAGTCAACCTCATCAAGGGAATTCAACCTCACACAAACACTATATAAAGGCAACAATTTGACCTCATTTGGAGTACTCATCAAATTCGATCTGCAGTTGCTGGAGGCAGAAAAGGGTGTGAAATTCAAGGAAGAGGAAGGAAACCCTAGCGAAGGAGAAGGAAGTCTTTGTCAAGCATAAGAAGTTGAACTTTCTCTCTCTTTGTCTCACACTTCTGAAGTTGCTTAGTTGTTGGAAGGGCCAAAATTTTAAAGTTGTTGAAGATCGAAATTCTAGAATGTTGTTGGGCTAAAGCTGCTGGACAAAAATAGGCTACTGGAGTTTACTAAATCATCTTGGAAAGTTGACTTAGTGGAGGAGGAAGGTCTTTTGGGTCTAGGGTCCTGGTCTATCTCAATTTGATATACTAGTGGAAGAGTTTGATTGGGTTTTCCCCTATAGAGAGGTTTTAGCCCTAGTTGAGTGCCTACATTTGGTGTCATTGATCTTCATGTTTTGATTTGATGATTTCTTGATGAAAAGAAGATAAACGAACATAAAGAAGATAATAAGAATACAAGAATAACACAAGTAATTATCAACATAAGAAAATATTTCTACCTTTCTGGTTTTCTAACAATAAGTACTCAGACTTCGCATCATTCCACAGAGATATGTGCCTCAAACTTCGCATCATTCCACATAGATATGTGCCTCAGACTTCGCATCATTCCACAAAGATATGAGCCTCAGACCTCACGCTTTTTCCTCATGGATAAGCCACAAAACCACAGAAAATGTATGCCTCAAACATTTTCTTCTACTTGGCCTTCTAAGTCTCCTTGAGCGAGGGTAGATCAGAGATATATTTCACTTATGTTTTCGGCCTCCAGAATCTTCTCCTTTACTTGGATCAAATGTATGTGTTGAAATTCCTAATTCTGACACGTTAGAAATCCCTACTGCATTATCTAGTTTATTTCACCTACTTGTTTATTCCATTAACAAGTTATTTATACATATAGATACTGAATATAAACACAAATGCAGCCTTAACTCATATACAAATCAACAACTGAAAAATATTGAGACAAACACAAAAGGGGCACTGTTATTTTTGGACGATCTTCCTCGGAAAAACCCAATGCAGGAAAACCAGTGCAACAGTTCTGATGGTTTTATTATTATGCAAATTTCTTGAGTACAACTAGGGTGTCGAACTGGCTCACCCAACAGAGATTGTTACACGGCAGTAATACCTCTTCTCGAACACAGATATTCAGCTTCTCAGCACTAGTTTGCCCCACGAAAATTCTTCCGGCGCTTCTCCTCAACTCTGCGTCAGCCCTGCTAGCCTTAGCGTAGCTCCTAAACCCTCTGCGTCAGCCTTCTGCCTCCCTTCATCAGCCTTCTGCCTCCCTGCATCAGCCTTCTGCCTCCCTCCATCAGCCTTCTGCCTCCCTGCATCAACTCTCTGGTCTTCTGCGTCACCCACGTAGGACCCTCAACCTATGATCAGTCTCTATCCACCTCTGCGTGGCTCCTGCTGCCTCTACGTAGCTCTGGCTACCTCTGCATCAGCCTCTTCAGTCACTGCACTGACCCTCAGGCACTATCTCTGCCTCTCTACTATGTACTCACTGCCCCTCGCTGCAACAAATCACTTGTTCGAATTTTCTAAGCAAACCCCGCTCCAGAAAATCAAACTAACTGATCAATCTTGGTGTCTCTCCAACTGACCCTCAAGCCTCCTCTTATACTTTTCCTGTTGAGTCTTCAACGGCCGAAATTAAGTCACTAATCAACGGCTAAGATAATATGTGGCTTGATCTATGTCATTTAGAACATTCTCACCCAGTTTTATATTAATACCAATTAAAATTTTAATTTTCCTAAGTTTAGACTTAGGAACCCCCTAAAAATATTAATTATTTTAATATCTTTCTAACTAGGTGGAATTTCCCCAAACCATTTCTAGGTCTTGGAGATCTCATGTGCTTTAGCCTCTCCACCAATTTTCATGGCTAGAGCACATCTGATGCTACCAAAAATCAACACTCCCTTTTAGCGAGGAATGTGGTCTAGTAATGATCCACCACTGAACATCACATTGATCCTTCTGCATCGGTACCTGTGTTGATGCTTGGCTTGCTGCCCAACATCCACTACATTGCTGCTTCCTGTACTGTTTCCCATGGCTCTGCCACTTCCACTACTACATCTGTACTGCAGCTCCCTCTCAACATGTTGCATCATGTTGCCCATAGCACTACCACTGCTAATTGTTGCACTTCAACTCAATTACCGAGAAGTAAGTAAATTTTCTACCCAACCACTGACTCCCTTGTCAGTCCGGAAGCCTCCTAATGCGGAAGCTACCTCTGTTGCTACACTGCTGCAAACACCTATGTGCCTCTTGCACTGCTACAACCTCCTCTGTGACTCTCGCACTGCTGCAACCTCCTGTGTGCCTCTCACATTGCTGCAAACACCTCAGTGCCTCTCGCACTGCTGCAACCTCCTCTGTGCCTCTCGCATTGCTGCAAACACCTCAGTGCCTCTCGCACTACTGCAACCTCCACTGTGCTACTACAGACCTATGCACTCTAGCACTGCCTTGTCGCTCCATTGCATCTTGCTTCTACCGACATCCATCATCCTGCTATTGTCATTCGGGGTTCCCGTAGCTGGATATGATCCAAGAGTTTGGGTACCTCAAGGCTCCTTTCCTCATCTTCTGTAGTCCTCCTAACTACAGCTCGATGTCACCCCACCTCTTCTCTAGAGGTGCATGAGCACTCATGGCACAGTCGTCATCAGTCTCGACTTCTTTCTCCGCCTTAGCCGGAGCTACCTTGGAGTCGGAAGCCTCTCCCTTGTTCTTCTTCCTGAGACACAGGGATGCATAATGACCCAGCTCCCCACAATGGAAGCACTTCACCTTAGAGATATCCTTCTTCTTCCTCTTCCCCTGTTGTCCCGCAAATGCTAGAGTTGCATCCTCCTCTTTCTTGATTCGACTTCCTTTGCCACTACTCCCTGCCTTGGTCAACCGTTTGATCTCTTCCTGGCGAAGGGTTGCCCACATCTCTTCCCATCCTGGAAGAGTAGCTCTGCCCAAAATGCCTTGGACAAATGTCTCCCACTCCTCGAAGGCTGCATTCAAGGCGGTCCTCACCATGAACTCCTGATCTGGCGCAGCCCCTATGGAAGTAAGTTGGTCACGAATCTCCTGCAATCTGAGGAGGTATAGATCTATCTGCTCCCCATTCTGCATCTGATACGGCCGCAGCTAATTCTCTAATAGCATCTTTCATAGCATGGAAGTGCCCTGATACAATGTCATCAAAGTATCCAACATCTCCTTTTCCGTGTTCTTTTCGGCAATATGTGGTACGATATGATCCTTGACCCCATCAAGGATTATGCACTTTTTGCCCTCACCATTGCATCCTCATACTTCTCATTATCAGTTGGGTCTATTGGGATAACCATGGTTCTCAAGGCGGAGCCCTTGATACGATGTCTATCCAGGACTGCCAGGATCCTGGCCTTCCAGATAACAAAGTTGGAAGCCCCGTCCAACCTGTCTTGATCCCTCAGTCCATTTACTACCATCTCCGCTCCTCTTCTAGACTCCCTCTGAGTCTCGACTTCCCTCCTGGAAGTTCTCTCCTAGAATCCCTCTGAGTCCCAATTTCCCTCCGGGAAATCTTCCCACCAAATTTCGAACCGCTCCTCTCCAATCCTCTTTGCAACTGCAACTCGGATCTGAACTTCTTGGCTAGAAATCCGTCAAGGCAATGACTCCCTCTAACTTGGCTCTGTCCCATTAGGTACCATTCTACTCTGACAAAAACAACACCCCACTAACCCCACAATCTGCCAACAGCTCCCTAGGCCCCGACAACTAAAGAAACTAAGCCTTCCAGCTCTGCACAATCCCGGCAAAGGCTAAATCACTCCTCTGGCCAACCGCATCAAGCCTACCTGGCTGAGTAGGATGACGTGGCTCTTTGTGAGCCTCTTCTGTCTTTCTCTGCCTCTACGCTAGCCATCTCTGGCTCGAAAATGATGACGCAGGCCCTCTATGTCACTCCTCTGCTGCCTTCTACTTAGGAGCAGCGATGTCTCTCGGGACAGCTGCTACTGCTGCAAATTTCCGATATATGTTGGTGCCTTCAATCCTCCTATGATCTGTAACCCTCTGATACCATGTTGAAATTTCCAAGTCTGACACCTTAGAAATCCCTACTGCATTATCTAGTTTATTTCACCTACTTCTTGTTGATTTGGGGTAACATCGGATGTGCTCTAGCCACGAAATTTGATGGAAAAGTTGGGGCACATGAGATCACCAATAAGAACTTCGCCTTGAAGGTAATAGTTGTCCCAATCGACCCCAATGATAATGATAGGTACAAGGAGGCAATGGAGAGGGCCAAGAGCATTATCCTTGACGAGGTCAAGGATCATGTAGTACCACACATAGCCGAGAAGGAAATGGCATTTGAGACATGGGAGGCTCTCAAGAAGTTGTACTAGCATACTTATGTGCAGAGAAGAATGTTGCTTGAGAATTAGTTGAGGTCGTATCAAATGAAGAAGGGAGAACCGATTGACACCTTCCTCGGAGGACTGAATGAGATCCGAGATCAGTTGACTGCTATAGGGGCTACACCAGATCAGGAGCTGATTGTGAGGACAGCCCTGAATGTTGTCTCAGAAGACTGGGAAGTATTTGTCCAGAGTATACTAGGCAGGGGGACACTTCCACCTTGGGACGAGATGTGGGCAGCTCTTCGCCAGGACGAGATCAGACGGCAGTCGAAGACGGGTAGCACCAACAAGGGGATCAAAGTCAAGCAGGAAGAGGAAGACGTGGCCCTAGCATCTGAGGGAAAGCAGGAAAAGCGGAAAAAAAATGATCTCTCCAAGATCAAGTGCTTCCACTTGGGGAGATGGATCATTATGCGACCCAGTGTCCAAGGAAGAGGAGTAGGGGAGAGTCTTCTAAGACTAAGGTAGCGCCAGCACGAGCGAAGAAGGAAGTTTTGACAGACTATGATTGTGCCATGAGTGCACACGCACCACTTGAGCGAAAGTGGGGAAACATCGAGCTATAGTTAGGTAGACTACAAGCGATGAGGGGCAGGATCCTCGAGGTACCCAGCCTCTTGGATTAGACCTTGCTACGGGAGCCCCGAAGAGGAGTAGCAAGACTGGCTAAGTCGGGTAGAGATGGATGTGGATGGAGCGACAAAGAGAGCTATAGCGCAGGACTCCCGAGACAGCGCGAAGCTAGCAGGCTACAGCAGTGCGAGAAGCACAGGAGTGTTGCACCAATGCAGGATGGCACAAAGAGGTGTACAACGGTGCGAGATGCAGGGAGTTGTTGGAGCAGCGCAGAGGTCAGAGAAGGAGCACTTGTCAACAGCAGAGGGAGGTTTAGCATTGGGAGGGTCTCTAGCCCAACAGAGAGGTCAGATTGGGAGATCAGTTACTTCTTAGTAACTGAGTTGCAGTGCCGCAATGGGCAGCACGATGCAATATTGTTAAGTTATGGTATGTTCTATGCTTATAACAATTTACTTCTTTTCTTATTATATTCCACAGTTTAGCAATCACATGTACATAAAGTAAAGTGCAAATAGAACATTAAACGATCGATAGAAAACAAGCCAAGACAAGAGACACAAGATGTGGCGGCTAGCCAGGGACAAACCCTACAATGTGTGGGGAAACCCTTTGATCAAATCTTCTTTTATCTTCAATAATTCAGCAGAGAGAAATAGTACAATAAATCTGATTTATATCAGCAGTAGCAAACCCTAGATCAGCAGCATCAGCATTAGCAGCTTCATCATCAAACTAGGGCAGACGATATCTCACAAACCGACAGCTGGATCGGCTTGATTCCACCACCAAAAGTTGCGGCTTTCAGAGGAGGTTCAGATGAACCTACAGCACAATTCAGATGAGGAGATCTTCTAGTCCACGCAGGTCAAACTTTACTTCTGCAGTTGCAGCTTCAGTTTCGGCAGCTTTTGGCTTCAAACTAGGGCAGTCGATATCTTGCAAACCGTCCGTCGGATTGACTTGATTCCACCAACAAAAGTTGCGGCTTCCAGAGGAGGTTCAGATGAACCTACAGCGTAGTTTAGATGAGGAGATCTTCTAGTCCACGCAGGTCAAACTTTACTTCTGCAGTTGCAGCTTCAGTTTCAGCAACTTTCGGCTTCACATGTGTGAGGAAGAAGACCCTTTTCTACGCAGTAGAGACGAGACTCTTTTCTGCGCAATAGAGAGAGAGAGATGTGATGAGATGAGTGAATCCAAATGAGGAAAAGCCCTATATTTATACACAATGTTGGTGTTTGAATAGTTTGAATAGATGCGATTGTTGGGCTTCTGAGCCTACATGAGTTGTAGGTCGACTTGATAATAATTCCATAATCAAAATAAATTCATATCTCCGTGAATACTTATCGGAATCAGATGATCTTTATATCAATCCTACACCTCTCAACGAGAGGAATCTAATAAAAATATTATTAGCCATGAATAAGATGACCCACATGAAGTTTTGCCATAGTTGCCAATTTTAACAAATATGATGAGAGGAGGTGCAATGTGGATGCAGTGCTGGGAGAAAGGACCAATAGCAGCACGGATGCAGAGGGTGTTGTCGCACAGATGCAATAGTGGCAGTGATAGAACCATGGGCAGCAGTGCAGGGGATGGTGGGCAGCAGGCTTATCGTTAGCACAGGGATTGATGTTGGATGATCAGAGTGATACTCAGTGACGAGTATTGCTAGAGCACAGTCCTCGCCAAGAGGGAGTGTTGATTTGGGGTAGCATCGGATGTGCTCTAGCCACAAAATTTGGTGGAAAGGTTGGAGCACATGAGATCTCCAATACCCAAAAAGGGTTTGGGCAGATTCTAAACAGTTCAGGAGATATTAAAATAATTAATATTTTTAATGAAGTCCCTAAATCTAAACTTAGGGAAAATAAAATATTAATATGTATTAATATGAAATTGTGTTAGAATGATCCAAAAGGCATGGATCAAGCCAGATCTAATCTTAGCCATTGATTAGGGACTTAATCTCGGTTGTTGATATGTCAACAGGAAGAGTATAAGAGGATGCTTGAGGGTCACTTGGAGAATACACTAGAGTGATCAGTTATTCTATTCTCTTGCACTAGTATTGTGATCTTGTCACATACTTGTGACTTACTTTCTGTGGTGACATCGAGTACTGTGAAACCAAGAGATTATACCGAGGCTCTGTTTGCACTATGATTTATGTTTATACACTTCGTTGTCCCTTGAGAGATCCTCACTGTTTCTTCGCGTCCCTTCCGAAATCCATCCAAATTCTTTGACTGTGATGATGTCCGAATTAGTCTCTTATTCTTTTAGTTGTCACTGTGGCCCAACTTATAGAGGGATCTGAATTCCCTACCCTGAGTGATGGCACCCATTTCAATCTTGTACCTTTATCAAGCTTTTGTACTGAACTTACTTCTGTGCTAGATCATCCAAATAGAGATCCGAATTGTTCATTGTCTTCTCAACTGAAATCTCAAAGGTATGCAAAATCTGAACTATGTAATGTGAGGATCCTTCCATGCCTACTTATAGTTGTTGGTGCATATTAATAAGCCGACATGATACTTTGAATAGATGTGTCTTCTTGAGTGAGCCGACATGAGCCATTTATTTCATTTTGTATGCTGACATAGGAAGAGGATTGTATGCTTGTCATTGGAGGGTTATTTGCTAGGTTACATTTGACATCTTTTTACACAACATTGACTCTTTGACAAATCCTAAGGCTCTCAATGGGAGCCATCTAAAATAAAAGCACTTGCTCATGAAACCCATGAAGCAAGTCTTACAATAATAATTTTATTTTCTTCATTACATCATTTACAAAAGTCACAATTACATGTCACTATGAAGACCGAACCTAGTTACACTTTTCAACATACCATAGCTACATTCTTCAACACTCTCTCTTAGCTAGGGAAGTATTCATAACGACTTGTCAAGATGTTCTCAAGTTGAAAGATTCTATAAGGAAGGATCCAAATTAAGATAAGCCTCATAATCAACATCATAATCACTAGCATCAAACTTGTCCCATAAGCCAAACCAATGACATCAAGGTTAGAACCCAACTGACCATAGGAACAATCAATATCATTCATGAGCCCAATTTCTCCAACCATATGAAATGGTTTCTCAGTCAAGCACAATGACTCAAGGGAGTAATCAAGATCAAACTCTCCAACCATACCATTGGTCTCTTGATCAAACCTAATGACCTAATAGAGTACACAAGATGCATCTCCCCAACCATAAACAAGGCTTCTCGGTCCATGACCCAAGGGAGAAATCCCCATCTCAATATCAAACTCCCCGACCATACAGTCTCTCAATCAAACTCCATGACCTAAGGGAGGAATCCTAATCTCGATGTCAAAAGAGCCAATCCCCTTGACCACATGATCTCTCAGTGAAATCCAATGACCCAAGGGAGAGTACTCAGAATCAGTGTCCTCAACCAAACACACTGGTCTCTCAATCAATCGCAATGACCTAAGGGATCACTCCAAGCCTCAGAACCAAACTCCCCAATCATAGTGGTTTCTCAGTGAATCTCAATGACCCAAGGGAGTCTTGAGAATCTAGGGGCAACAGGACCCAAGGGAGTGTTGAGAATCTAGGGGCAACAGGACCCAAGGGAGTGTTGAGAATCTAGGGGCAACAAGATTAGGTGATTTCTCTTCTTCGATAATTGCTTACGATGTATTTTTACTTAACTCGATTATCTTCTTCTTTCACTTGGTTATTATTATGTTCTTATCATAAACCGGATTCACTGGAAATCCCCTGCATGTCTGAATCCCATGAATCAGACACGATTCGTTGGGGATCCGAATCTCAAAATGGGACACGTCGTGTCCTAACAGAACACGTACAAATCCCGGTGTCCTGATTTGGGATTCGAATCCCAAAAAAATGAAACCCATCAGCATAAAAAGGCTTTGTTCTTTCAGTCATTTACCATTTCTCTCTTTCAGTTTTGCATACATTGAGTTGTGGACAAGGAGCTAAGGGTTTGGAGCATGATGATGACGACATTGATGCTAATTTTGATGATGACTATGAGGATTGTTGACTCATGAGTCATGGGCTACCTATTGCCTTGAGGCTTGTATAGTTGTTGTTTTATATTTTCTATTTCTATTTGCCATTGCGGCATTGCCATTGCACTACCTATGTAACACATTTTGATTTGATGATTTAATGAGAGAACTACAGTTGTCAGTGTCTTTATCTTACTATCTTGTAACTGTAAGTTGCCTTTCATTTATGAATCATGATTTATCATTTTATGTGACATGTATTTGAATTTTGTATGTACTATGCATGCTAATTGCTATAATGTTACTAACTTGCTTTGTAAACAGTAAAACTAACATCTAGATAATCTATGTTTGAAATCAATGAATTTGTATCATTAATGAGAATTTGTGTAAGAAATATCTAATTTTTAATATATATATATATATATATATATATTATATATAAAACGAATCCTACGTGTCCTATTCCGGGGGGTCAATGTGTCCGAATCCGACTCTCGAATCCCTGTATCCTACGAATCCTGAATCCCCGTGTCAGGTGACTTAGGATATAGGTTATAAGCCAAGGCCAAAACCTCTCCTCTTGAAAGGAAAACTCACAAGAATGCTTCTCTTTTTATAGAATGTTCAGATGATGAATTCCAAGACCTAAGACCCTTGTCAAAGACTCCTCCAAGACCAAGTCAGACTCCTCCTTGAAGATATTGCCTCTCACAAAGTCAACCCAAGTCACACTGCTTCATAGCTGCCTCAACTTCACAAATTCAGACCAGCACTCTTCACTTCAATTTTCGGCCCTCTTGAGCTACAACCTTCAACCTTTTCTACAAAAACCCTAGATGAGCACATGTGAGAGAAAATGGTGAAACTTGCCTCCCTTTTCCTTCACTTGATCAAACTTTTCCTCCTTGACTTTTAGCCCATAACAGTCCTTCAAAATTCGGTTTTCATTTCTTCCTTTCGTCTTCTCCTTCGTTAGGTATTAGATTCTTTCTTTCTTCTTTGATCGAACTTTTTCTTGCTTGAATTAATGACCTTTGATGAGGTTGATTTCTCCTTATATATAGGCTGCTTGGATGCCCTCAAAAGGGCCAACATGTCATCTTTGTAGGCTGACTTGTTGTCCCTTGAAGACCGACTTGTTGTTGCATGTTGACAAGGTCTTGGAGGGTCTTTTTGACACTTGACTTTACAAAAAAAATCTTTGACTTGATACATGGTGCCAAAATGGGTCTTACACATATTACAATGACTCAATTGACTTCTTCACTCAAAAACAAACCTAGAAGCACTCAATGGGTGCTTGACCTACAAAATAAAATAACCTTTGTTGGAATATAATCCTAACATCTACATTTATTTTTTAGCCTAAGTATCCTTGCCTTAGCCACATGCACTAAAAAATCATGTTCACACTTGGTTTTTGGTAAACTAGCTCGGTGGACCAACTTTCCCTTGTTTTTTGCCTTTAAAGGCTTAATCTTATGGAAATATTGGTCCAACCATTTTCCTAAACCATTTAGACATCTAAGTGCATGTTCACACCTAACCACACCTCATCCACTTGAGTTATTTGAGAATTGGCGCCCCACATGAAGATTCCCCCTTAAATCAAGGGATTTGGTCCCCCGAACCATTTTAGCATGTTTTAAAGTTACCTTCCTTGGGAAATCCGCCCCTCCTCATGCTTTCCTCATGGTTGATAGCTAGAATAGGTTGTCTTGAGTCATTGTTGCTATTTTAGGCCTCCCTTTAGCTTTTATTAGCCTTTTCTAATTTTTTACTAGTTTTTTCCTAGTTTTCTAGATTGGGCAATTTCTATATAACCACCTCCCTTTGGGATTAGAGGTTTGGTTGCTCATGTATTACTATTGTTCATACATTGATTTTATGGAGAAAATTATTTCTCTCCTCTCTTGAATATCAGCAAATTACCTGTGTTTAATTTAACTAGAATTCTAGATCTATCAGAGTTTCTATAGGAATTCTACATGGTATCGGAGCTAGTTCGAATCTAATGGATTGTAAACGGTTTTATTTGCAGGTATAGATCATCAGAAGGTGCAGCAAGCAGCAATGAGTCATCTCTCTCAGCCCACAAAACTCATTCTAAATCCTTTCAATTACTTTGAATGGAAGACAAAGATCACTCTGCTCCTCCAAAGCAAAGGGCTTTACAGGGTAACAATGGGAATGGAGACTAAACTGACTTCTGCAACGGAGAAGATCAAGTATTTCAATAAATTAGATGAAGCAATTGGGCTGATATGCCTATCAATTTCCAGAGAACTCTTTCATGTCAGCGGAGCCACTACTCCCGATGCGGTCTGGACCACATTGGAAGGACTATTCAGCAAGCAGGATGAAATGAGAGTGCATCAACTAGAGAATGAACTCATATCCCTCAATCCAACTCATTTCAGAAACCTGCAATAATACTTCACCAAGTTTAAATCCCTCCTCGTTGAACTTGATGCATGTGGAGTCAAGAAAGAGGAAGATCAACTCATCCTTTCGATTCTCTCGAAATTAGGCCCCGAATATTCCGTATTTGTATCGTCTTTTCAAGCATCTATTGACTCAGGAAAAATAGAAAATGCCCCCATTGAATGACTCCATTGCAGCATTAACTCAAGAGCAAGCTAAGTTAGTCCAAATGGGTGCCATCAAGCATTCAAAGAACCAAGCACTTGCGGCTACCAATGCTCCAAAGAGCACTGGAAGGGACAAGCAAAAAGGGAAGGGTAAATTTAATGAATTGAAGAAGGAGAGACCCGTACAATCTTCAGAGAGCTCTTCTTTGCCTAAGGGTAAGAAGAAGAAGGAAAGAACACTTTGCAGCTACCGTTCCAAAAGTTTTCATCCCAAAGAAAATTGCATGAAGAAAACAATCGATGAGATGGCTAAGCAATTGTAGCAGCACAATCTCACCGTGCCCGAGAATGCAAAGAAGATGGATGATAAAAGAACAGGAGATGGGAGAGGGAGAGCACGAGATGGTCATGCTTTAATGGCTATCACATCCACTCCATCAGCTTGGATCCTTGATTCAGGTGCATCTAACCATATGGCTGCATCAAAAGATGAATTTTCTTCCATCGAAGAAAGCACCAGATCCCCAATTTACTTGGGAGATGCCACACGCGCAAAGGCGTGCAGAGAAGGAATTGTAGACCTTGAAGGGGGTTGCTTCACAAATGTGCTTCATGTTCCCTCGTTGTCCGCAAATCTTCTCTCGATATATCAGATCACTCATTCTAGCTCTGGAAGGAAGGTGGAGTTCACTCCGGAGTCCGCAGTGATTACTGACATTTCCACGAGCTCACAGCTTGCACAGGGAATTGCAGATCACGGTTCTCGTTTGTATTTCTTCTTCCACTTTGTTCCTAAATCTATTAACATTATATTTCTGTCGTAATCTAATGATATCAGCAGGTTATGGCATGGAATATTCACAAGCGGTGTATGTCAAGGATGCATTCTTGGCAAGCATCCGGAGCAAAAGTTTGACAAAGGGAAGGCACAGAGAGCTTCTTCACCTCTTGGGCTAATTCACAGTGACATCACAAGCCCATTCCCGCAACCTTCAATCAGTAAGGCTCGATATGTACTCACCTTCATAAATGATTTCTCTCGTTTTACTTGGGTGTTTTTTTTGAAATTAAAATCGGAAGTATTTGAATGCCTTATAGAATTTAAAGCACTTGATAAGAATGAGTCTGGGTGTAAGATTAAGATACTCCGTACTAATAATTGGGGGGGAGTATGTCAACAAAGGTGTGCAGCAACTTTGTATTGAATCTTGATGCAGGTATACAGCTACAACACACAGTGCCATATACACCACAGCAAAATGGTGTCGTAGAGAGGAAAAACCGATCGTTAAAAGAGATGGCCAATTGTATGCTACAGTCCAAATCATTAGCTCCTAAGCTATGGGTTGAAGCTATTGATTGTGTAGCATACATTCAGAACCGCATTCCACACAAAGCACTCAAAGGCACCACTCCATTTGAATGTTGGACCAATAAGAAACCAAAAGTGTCGCGCTTTCACATTTTTGGTTCACAGAGCATGGGCTCACATTCCGACAAATAAGAGGAAGGCTTTGGAGCCTCAAAGTTTTGAATGTATCTTTGTTGGATATCCTAACAGTGTCAAAGGATATAGATTTATGGACTCTCACACTGAAAAAGTTTCTTGTAGCTCGAAGTGTGAAGTTTGAAGAAGAATCACTGTATCATTTTTCAGCAAACCCTGCCGAGGAACCGCTTGTTGCCATTGATGAGAAGGAGTTTGAAACTTCTTCGAGCACTTCAAAGCAGGCCATCAGAGAAGCCTCTTGGGTCTGATTCAGAGGATGATGAGCAGGTCATGGCTACTCCAACTCAGCTGCCAACTTGGGCAGAGAAAACCATGCAAGATGCGGGTGAACTAGTCGGTGATCATGCAAATGCGAGAAGGAATAGATCACAGTTTTTTGGGGCTCCTCAAGCCCTAGCTGCCACCAAACCATTACTTCCCATACATTGCTATATGACACTTGGTTCAAATCCACAGTCACACTCTGAGGTTGCTGGAAACCCGCTTTGGGAGGTTGCCATGGATGAAGAGTACTCTGCTCTCATGGAAAACAACACATGGGACTTGGTTTCACTTCCGAAAGGAAGAAAGCTTGTTCGATGCCAATGGATCTATCGAACAAAGATTGTTGCAGATGGTGAGACCAACAAGTACAAAGCTCGACTTGTTGCAAAATGATACTCACAAGTACATGGCATAGACTACACAGAGACATTTGCACCTGTTGCAAAAATGGACTCCATTCAGCTAGTTTTAGCCATTATTACTTCTCGCAGATGGGAAGTTCATCACATGGATGTGAAGAGTGCATTTCTTCATGGAGATCTCAAGGAGGAGATATATATGGAGCAGCCACAGGGATACATTTAGAACTCTTCCCTCATTTGCAGATTAAATAAATCTTTGTATGGCCTAAAACAAGCTCCCAGAGCCTGGTATGCGAAGATGGATTCTTTCCTGCTTTCCATTGGATTCATTCGATGCAAATCTGATCTGAATGTTTATTTGTTGCAACATGATGATTCCCTTTTGCTGATAGTACTTTATGTAGATGATTTATTGATGACAAGAAACCTTATCTCAACTACTGATTCGGTAAAATCAACATTGCACGATCGATTTTCCATGACAGATTTGGGAATGTTGCACTACTTTCTTGGTCTTGAAGTTTCTCAATCTACTTCAGGGATCAAGATGGCACAGTCTAAGTATGCATCAAATCTACTTGTCCGCTTTCAGATGACAGAATGCAAGCCAGCAACATCTCCCTTTCTTTCAGGGATCAGATTTGAGGATGCGGGTACAACACCTTTGGTGGACAGTGCACTGTATCGACAATTGGTTGGTAGTTTGTTGTATCTTACTCACACTCGGCCTGATATATCTTTTGCAGTAGGAGTTTGCTCCAGATATATGCAGGAGCCCCATGAGATTCACTAGAAAGATGCAAAGAGAATCCTTAGATATGTGAAAGGTACTTCCAATTTTGGTATCTTATATGCTGCAGATTTCCCACTTTCACTGATTGGGTACACAGATTCTGATTGGGCTGGCGATGGTACAGACTGCAAGTCCACCTCTGGTTATGTTTTCATCTTTGGTTCAGGGCCTTTTTGCAGGTCTAGCAAGAAGCAATCCACGATTGCTTTATCTACAGCCGAGGCAGAGTATAGAGGTGCAGTGACTGCAGCTACACAGGCTGTTTGGTTGCAGGGGCTTCTCTCCGAGTTTGGTATTCAGTATCCATTTCCGATTGTCATATTTTAAGACAATCAGGGGTGCATTCAGATATCAATTGATCTAGTTCAGAGGCAAAGGACCAAGCACATCGAGATTCACATGCATTACATTCGCGAGCTGATCCGTGACCGAGTCATGTGGGTACTACACCTTTGGTGGACAGTGCACTGTATCGACAATTGGTTGGGAGTTTGTTGTATCTTACTCACACTCGGCCTGATATATCTTTTGCAATAGGAGTTTGCTCTAAATATATGCAGGAGCCCCATGAGATTCACTGGAAAGATGCAAAGAGAATCCTTAGATATGTGAAAGGTCCTTCCAATTTTGGTATCTTTTATGCTGTAGATTGCCCACTTTCACTGATTGGGTACACAGATTCTGATTGGGTTGGCGATGGTACAGACCGCAAGTCCACCTCTAGTTATGTTTTCAGCTTTGGTTCAGGGTCTTTTTGTTGGTCTACCAAGAAGCAATCCACGATTGCTTTATCTACAGTCGAGGCAGAGTATAGAGGTGCAGTGAATGCAGCTACACAGGCTGTTTGGTTGCAGGGGCTTCTCTCTGAGTTTGGTATTCAGTATCAGGGGGTGCATTCAGGGGTGCATTCAGATACCGATTGATCTAGTTCGGAGGCAAAGGACCAAGCACATCGAGATTCACATGCATTACATCCGCGAGCTGATCCGTGACCGAGTCATGTGGGTTCTACACCTTTGGTGGACAATGCACTGTATTGACAATTGGTTGGGAGTTTGTTGTATCTTACTCACACCTGACCTGATATATCTTTTGCAGTAGGAGTTTGCTCCAGATATATGTAGGAGCCCCATGAGATTCACTGCAAAGCTGCAAAGAGAATCCTTAGATATGTGAAAGGTACTTCTAGTTTTGGTATCTTTTATGTTGCAGATTACCCACTTTCACTGATTGGGTACACAGATTCTGATTGGGCTGGCGATGGTATAGACCGCAAGTCCACCTCTGGTTATGTTTTTAGCTTTGGTTCAAGGCCTTTTTGCTCGTCTAGCAAGAAGCAATCCATGATTGCTTTATTTACAAGCAAGGCAGAGTATAGAGGTGCAGTGAATGCAGCTACACAGGTTGTTTGGTTGCAGGGGCTTCTCTCCAAGTTTGGTATTCAATGTCCACTTTCGACTATCATATTTTGTGACAATCAAGGGTGCATTCAGATATCGATTGATCCAGTTCAGAGGCAAAGGACCAAGCACATCGAAATTCACATGCATTAAATCCGTGAGCTGATCCGTGGCCGAGTCATATCGCTACAGTACTACCCCACTAAGCAGCAAGTTGCAGACATCTTCACCAAGTCTTTCACTGAAAAGAAATTTTCAGAACTAAGAGCTATGCTTGGAGAGGTGGAGACAGTTGAGTAGGCCCTTCTAGCCACTTAGCCCTTTTTTCCTCTTTTTTTGGTTGGGGGGTGGTTCCCATGAGGTTTTCCCTCTTTCTTCATTTTATGAGCATCTTTTATTTATTGTACCTGAGTACCTAACATGGCATCTTGGCGGGACTCAGTTTAGATAAGTGAGTTAGGATGAAGGGGGGTGTTGGAATATAATCCTAACATCTACATTTATTTTTTAGCCTAAGTATCCTTGACTTAGCCACATGCACTAAAAAATCATGTTCACACTTGGTTTTTGGTAAACTAGCTCGGTGGACCAACTTTCCCTTGTTTTTTGCCTTTAAAGGCTTAATATTATGGAAATATTGGTCCAACCACTTTCCTAAACCATTTAGAGTCTAGACATCTAAGTGCATGTTCACACCTAACCACACCTCATCCACTTGAGTTATTTGAGGATTGGCGCCCCACATGAAGGTTCCCCCTTAAATCAAGGGATTTGGTCCCCCAAACCATTTTAGCATGTTTTAAAGTTACCTTCCTTGGGAAATGTGCCCCTCATGCTTTCCTCATGGCTGATAGTTGGAATAGGTTGTCTTGAGCCATTGTTGCTATTTGAGGCCTCCCTTTAGCTTTTCTTAGGCTTTTCTAGTTTTTTACTAGTTTTTTCCTAGTTTTCTAGATTCAGCGATTTCTATATAACCACCTCCCTTTGGGATTAGAGGTTTGGTTGCTCATGTATTACTATTGTTCATTAATTTAATACATTGATTTTATGGAGAAAATTCTTTCTCTCCTCTCTTGAATATCAGCAAATTACTTGTGTTTAATTTAACTAGAATTCTAGATCTATCGAAGTTTCTACAGGAATTCTGAGCATGAAACCCATGCTACAAAATAATAATAATAAAATTTATTTTTCTCTTTACATCAATTACATAAAATCATGATTACATTAGACATTATGAAGACCAAACCTAGTTACACATTTCAATAGGGAGTAACCAAAACAATCTTCGTAACCATAAACCATGGTTTCTCGGCCAAGCCCAAGGAACATTCATGATGCTATACAATTAATGCCTCCTCTCCCCAAGAGAGGGATTCTCAACTACTCCAAGCTTCTTTCAGAAACATCCTTCATCCAAGATAGTGGCTATGTCAAAAAATCAGCAACCTTCTTATCAAAACAAATGTATTCGAGTCTCACAGCTCTTCTTTGGATAGCATCCCAGATATAGTGATACTTGATCTCAATGTGCTTCAACCTGTCATGGAAAACTAGATTCGCAGAAAGCTTCACATAGCTTGATTGTCACAATATGTCATGGTCTATTCCAACACCTAATCAAACAATCCAGCAAACAACTTTCGAAGCCAAACTGCTTCACAACAGGCTGAATAATCAGCTACTTAGCTTCAGTTGTGCTAAATGCACCAGAGTTATGCATCATACTCATCTATGATATCTAGGTTAAAAGATCATTTAGAAGTGCTCTTACTATCTTCAGAACATCCATCCCAATCAGAATTTGAAACAACGTGAAACCATATCCATGATGCAATATCATCCCCCGTTCCCTCACAACTAGGGAGGCAATCTCCTCAAGCCCAAGCTTGTTTTGAAAGTGCATAGAATATCAGCTATATGCTCATCAGTGGAGATATACTCGAGCAACATTGCTCCTTTCAGTACCATGTTTGCCATCATGCAATATTGTAAGTAGCCTTTGAAGCTATATTTCTTCTCAACTTTGTCAATTTGACTACAATGTATTCGCCCTCTACCATGCTACTTTATGTTCATCCAAGAAATTATAACAGGGCTCAAACTGAGGCAATAAACTTAAACTAAATCTTGTAGCTTTACAGGTTTCATCATCACCATGATTGGGTGCTCCCTCTCATATTGATTATCCATCATCCAAGAGTCTTGCATCAAATCTGAGGTCAAAACAAGACTTTTTGGTGGCTCCCTTTGAGGGCAATACAATTCTTCATAGCAGATCCCTTTGACACATGAGACCTTCTTCTTAGCATCATCCTCGATCCAATCAGTCAAGCCCTAAGTATAAAATACAAGGTCTTCTTCAATCATGAGGCTTCCTTTTAAGCTCTTCAAAAACCTAAGGTAGCTATTCCAACTAACGCAAACGTCTTGTCAAGATCCTCTCCCTTTTTCTGGGAGAACTTTCTCAAAACTTGCTGCCATGTTGCCAACTGCTATATGCTAAAATCTTGACTTATCTTCAACGCAATCAAAGCATACTTCAAATTGCTTTCTCCCTCTGGAAAGTCCTCTTTCTTTGCTTCGTTCTTCCACTTCTTCTATCTATTACCAAATCCTAGGAAACCCTTGCCATTGACCTGCAAACCTCACTAGGAGGTCATGGAAGAACGATTACAACCAAGCATAGCATATAAAGACAATAGACTAATAACAATAGTAATAGTCAAAGAGGAGAGTTATAGAATACTTATCTTTTGAGGAAAAGTTAGCTCCCTCTTGATATTATTCTTCTTGCAACTTTATCATCCTCGTCCTCAACATCAGCATTATGAACTAGGGTTTCACTTTCCAGCAGAAACGATCAATCCTAGGGAAACCTAGGGATTTCTTGTTCAAACCCTTGCTAGGGTTTACAAACCTAAACATTTCCAATATCCAAAAACCATAGAATCTGGCCAAGACTTGTAGTCTTCCAAACCCTAGATTTTTGTTCAAACGTTCATATGCCATTGGATCTCAATCCTTCAACAAGGTGTAAGATCAGGTCCAGCCTTCAACCTTAAGGAGGGGCTCAATCTCTTCTTTTCAGCAAACTTAATGTAGCATAGTAGCAAACTATCAGAGAAACTTCATGACTCCTCGATTCCTCCAAATCAAATCTCTATATGTATACAGGATGTATCTCAACTTTATGTCTTAAAGAGGAACTCGGCCTCTTCTATACATATTCTTCATCAATCCTCTGAGACTTATTCTAGACTTATAGTGCAAAACGACTTCTACAAATGATATCTCTACAAAGGAGACAGAGACAAGAAAAGAATGTCAAAACATGTCTTCAGGATGCCAAAACATTCTTGGCACAAGAGTCATTATATCTCAGTGAACTGGTTGAGGGTTTTCATCCTTCCATGGCATGATATATGTCATAGATGCCCTTTCTAATTCAAAGTAGACATTTCTTGGTAAGAACCATCTTTCAGATGTACTTAAGTTCAACAACCCAAAGGTTTTTCAGTTCAACATTTCTTGTCATATAAGGAGCCTATCCTGAGATAACTTTCAGTCATATACAATATCTCTAATCAATAATTATCCAATTAGCTTTGTTCAGCATCAATATACTGTCCTCAGTTTCCATTTCAATGGACTCCATCAATCTGGCTTCAGTATCCAAGATATTCCACAGCATTGTATGTGACATTAAATTCAACAATTAATTAAATCTTTGACTAAAGTCAGAGAGATATTCATATCTAGTGTACATCCTCCATTAAGGTACATCTTCTGGGTGTCAATGGAGTTACAACCTTTGCATTTTCTAATCATCATTGTATTGTGCTCACACAAGTTGCCCAAATATTTAAAATTTCGACGGATGAGATTAAAAGAAATTTTGATCCTCATCAACGGTCGAGATCACTTTGACAAGGATCACTCGAACTAGCCGTTGGAAGATTTATCTTTAAATAGGAAGTCAGTTGTCAGTTGAATGGATTCCACCTTTGAGTTGTGTGCTAAGTGAAAGCTCTCTTGTAATCTTCTTTTTATGAGCAATAAAGGAAGACTTTGGGATTAATTTCTGTTGGCGTTTCTCTTCGTGGAAATGTTGTAAGATGTGTTCTTTTCATGCATAGATTTCCTTTTAGCCATTGATGATAGCTTTATGAAGAGTGATTTAAGCACAAGGATCATGCTTGATCACTGGGGTTTGAATGGTAATTTAAGTTCTGAATATAATGGCAGGTATCTCTATTAAATATGAATTTTATTATCGTTTTCTCTCTCTACGTTAATGGTTGAATTGAGTTGTGCAAGGAATTCTTGATTTTTAGATCAACGGGCGTTTGGGGAAGTTTGAAGTTGGACCAGCCAACTCCCGATTAGTATTTTTTGAAGAGCCCAGCTTGATTGAATTTCGGGCTTATCATAAGAAGTTTCATTGTTGATGCATGAAGGGTTTTGGGTGAAGCACCTCCGTCTAAATTTAAAATTTCAAAAATTTTCTGTGCTAAATTGATAAATCTGACTTTTAAAAGCCTCAAATTATCAGATCTGGGAGCACAGTTGGACTCACACTAGCCCGATTTGTTAGATCTGCTACTCCTGTGCATAGATCTGTAATTTTTTTTTTAATTTTTCTAACTTAGGGTTTCTGGTGTTTCATTTTTTTTGGTATATCGGGATTCTGGGTGTTTGGGTTTTCAGGAACAGGTTGCAGATCTGAAGGTGAAGTTTGATTTTGATGCCAAATCTAGGCCCTGGAGGGTGAGATCTGGCCTCAGAACCATTTCTTGCAGGGGCATTAATTCTGCAATCCAGGGTTTTAAATTTATTTTTTTATCTGGAGACAATTTTACAAGGTTTCCAAGTAATAAATCTAAAGCAGAACATATAAATTTTATTCAGAAATCTTTGGGAAATTTTTAAGGGTTTATTAGGCTGTTATTTTCTTTTCCTGTCCGCTGCCTGGGATCTTCAATTTTTCTTTCGCCTGAAAAATTTAGAAATTTTTTTTTGGCTCAGAGCCTTTTGTTGCTACCTGTGGAACCCTACCTACAGCTTCCTCATTGCTCCATCCACACGCTGCCTATTACTCATACCTTAGCCTTCCATAATCCACAGTCCTGCTTTCCTCCATACGCTGCCACAAAAAATCTTTCCTCCATACAGCAAAGCTTTCCGCTACTCATTTCCATTCCGACCTGCATAGTCTCTACACGCTACTTCTTCCTCCTAACCCGCAGCATTCTTCAAACATACGAATCCCTCAGCTCCATCGACCTCCTGCGTTTTCGTTCTGTTGTCATTGTGAGCCATTCCCTCTGTCCAAGCAGCGACCCTCTCCACGCTATCCCTTCATCTCTACTCGCTCCACATAGTCCTCTTTTCACTGTCCATTTCTAGGCGCATTAAACCCTCTGTCGAGCACTCACGCTCTTACGCTGCCCGTCGTTTCTCCCTAACCCCTCATCGCAGCTCCAACCTGCAGCAAACCCCGCAGCTACAACTCCCACGTAATTCCCTAAACCTGCACGTTGCTTCTTCTACACTGTCATACCCCTCACTCTGCACCCTCGTTGCTCCATCTGTTGTCCACGTCCTTCAGAAACCCTTACCCCGCAGCATATAACCTTCAAAACTTGCCCTGCTCCTCACACAAACGCAGCCTTTCTTCTGCCCGTCGAAGTTTCCTTTGCTGCCATCTCACCTGCAAACAACAAACAGTAACAACATTTTGATTTTTTTTTTTTTAGAGTATGGGCATTTAGTTTAAGTAAGTGTTTGTATTTAGTTAGAATTAGGGTTAGTTTCCCTTTATACATTCAATTTCATTTTATTGGTTAATTTTAGTTTCATTAATATGCTAACTTAAGTTAACATATGTATATATTTTTTTTT
>APFE030832909.1:45773-80284 GCA_000404065.3 Pinus taeda
TGACAAAGGAGTTCAACAATTAACACCACCAACACTAGGGTACATATAGGGCTTGGTGCTCTTTATTAAATGCTAATCGCATACCTTCATACTTGATATAATCTAATGAAATGCCACAATCCCATTGATCCTAAATTCCTGAAAACTGTTAAGTCAGCTGAATTTTGAATAGGATATGAAATTCTATTTTCTCCATATGAAGTCTAATGAGGCTGGAACCACTCTCAAACATCCTAAGTCATTGCATGGTAATGTTAAAAATTTAAGTAAAAGGATGAAAATGAAAAATAAAGGAGAATGTCACTTTTACTTTAAGAATTTAACATTACCATGAGGGAGCATCTGCTATATTTATATTTTTTTTTTGCCTTCATTCGTCGCCCTAACCCAAGGTGGACCCACCCCCAACAAGCAAACTCACCTAAAATTTAAAAAAAAAAAAAAATTGAAAAAAAAAAACGATTTTCTAAATGCTTTTCCGGAAGCGTACGGAAAGCGTACGCTTCCTCCTCAGAAGCGCCACGCTTCCGAAAAGTCCAGGAAGCAGCAAAAAAAATCGGAAGCGCGCTTCCGAATTTCGGAAGCACGCTTCCGGCGAAGCTTCCTAGGCGCTTCCGCACAGGACGCGCTTCCGGGCCTGGAACCGGGGGGGGCGCTTCGTGCAACATTGATTTAAAATGAAATTTATTAAGGGGGTTTTCACGTAAACATTAAAATTTTTAAAATGGCCTGTGGCCCATTAAAAAATTTGATTTTTTTGAAACCCGTTGATTTGTTTTACTTCCTAAATTTAAATTCATTGGTGTTTCTAACTTTAAATGCTAAATCTTAAATGCATGTTTTCCTATGGTCAAGTGCGACAAACGTTTTAAATTATATTGGCTGTTGGAGAAGGTTAATAAATTCTAGATCTTCGTCGTTAACGAAAATCATCTTAAATCTATAATATCTTGCATGACAAAGTTTTGGGCATCTTACATTTAATTATTCATAATTTTCATTGTTCATCACATATTTGTAAAGTGTTATGGATAACTTGTTTTACATTATCTACGGTTAATTTAGCATAAAAGCACTGGTCTATAATTGTTTCTATGTTGTGGTCGTGTCTTGTTTACATTAGCATTTAATCTTTTCATCTAAGTTAACCGAGATTCGTTTACTTTCATCAAATTGTTCGTCATTAAAATCTCCTAGACCCTGTTTTCACAAGCTATCCTCATCCATTTACTTTAGGGACTACCCCCCTTGACTTGCCTAGGAGAGAGTCTAAACAGAGTGAGTAAGGATCGAGAGTGATAGCCCTTACTCTGAGCATTGTCGCGATGCCTGGACACTTTGCGCGACAACATGTTTTGGTGCCATTGCTGGGGATAGAATTTTTTGTATCCTTGTTTTCTTCGACATTCATCTCATTCCTCTCGTCTCTTACCGGGATAAGTTCCTTGTCTTTGTTTCCTTGCTTTCGGGTTATTCTAAGTTAGACTCTTTGTTCGGGTGGCGACTCCACTTCATCTATCTTCTACAAGAGTGTATACTAGAAGACATCCAAGTAGTTTGGTTAATCCTGCTCCTGATCCTGAAAGGGCTCTCAGAGTACGATTACACAAACTCTCTTCTCGTACCCTTCTTGTTAATCTCGAACAAGAACCCCTCTCTGATATCTGTTTGCTTTTTACTAACCCGGTCAAGCACGACATCATGGACATATTGGCCCCTTGTGACTTTGCTAACATTCAAGGTTATCCCAATGATATTCCAAAGCATGGGATGGATAAATTGCCTATCTTTCAGAATAATGGAGTTAGTGCTAACTCTCATCTAAAATCTTTTAGTTCATGGCTGGGTAAGTATGCAAGGGCTGCTGATTTTAATCATGAAGATGTAAAAATGGCCCTTTTTGTTCTTACCTTGGAGGGGGATGCTTTAGATTGGTTTACGGAAAAACCTCAAAATTCATTTGATTCTTTGCAATCAATTGTTAATGCCTTTAAGGAAAAGTGTGGAGATAAGAGAGAAGGAAGGCATCTCGTAAAAGTTATCAGTATCATTAAAAAGAGAGAAAATGAGACCGCAAAAGAATTTAACAAGAGGTCCAATGATATTATTAAGGAATTACCTCAAGATTATAAACCTACTGATAAATCTCTTCGGGGCCTTTATATTGATGCCTTTAGCCCTGAGCCTTCTTATGAGTTAAGACCTGCTAAACTTCTTGATTATAGGGATTGTCAAGCTTTAGCAGTAGAGCTTGAAAAACATAAGGCAGCATCTGGGAAGTCTGAAATCCCAGGTTTTGATAAGGCTTCAACGAAATTAAGAGAATCTAGACGAAAAGAGGTTCAAGAATCTGATAATGACCTCGTTCAGAAATTATTGCAAAAAATTGAAAGCATGGAGATTAACCAAGTGAAATTAACCTCTAACCATGCTAAGGAAATAACTACTTTGCAGAATAGGTTGGTCCAAATGGAAAGAGCTCAAACGCAAAATTTCCAGCCTAGAAATAATAATAATAATCGAAATAATAAATGGCAGAAGAAAGGTCAATCTAGTGAGCAGAGCCCACCTAATCCGCTTGAACAAACTAATTTGGTCAATGACACTCCGCCTTATTGCCGGGCTTGTGATGCTTTTCATAAGGAGGCAACTTGCCCCATAGTTAGAAGGATTTTGGATAATGGAATGTTTGGGGCAGGTAATCAAATAAATTGTGTGGGTAAAGAGTTTTCTTTGTCTATGAAAGACTGGATGGAAGTTAAGGAAAACTGTAGAGATGTTATGCCTCCCACATCAGAGGTTATGGTGAGAAGCCTTATCCAGAGCAAATCATGGAAATTGCTAAAGATAAGGGTTTAACTTATCAAAGAAGGGATAAAAATCAAACTGGGAATCAAATTCCCCCTCGAATTTTTAACCCGGGTTCAAACTCTAGATTAGATGTCGATCTGGGAAGTTGGTTTAATAATGCAAAAATCTGGGCTCCTATCTTCGAGATTGCGAAGATTCTTTCCCAAAGGGCTACGTTATTAAAAGCTATTGAAGCTCCTCAAGTGATTTTTTCTCAACAGAAAGCACCTGAGGTTGATTATCAGGATGCTCCTATATTTGCAAAGTTTAGATTCAGATAACAAGGATCATCAGTCATTCTTTATTACTTTGATGGTTAATGGGTATAAATTAAATAATTGCATGCTGGATTCTGGTGCATCTACTTGTGTCATGACCAAGAGGGTCATGGAACAACTTAATTTAAGAGTTTCTAGGCCTTACTACAACATATGTGCCATGGATTCTAAGAAGATTGAAGTTCACGGTCTAATCAAGGATTTACAAGTTCATTTATCAGTTTACCCTGACATTATGATTGTTATGGACATTGTTGTTGTTGGTGTGTCTGATGCTTGGGGTATGCTTTTATCTAGAAAATGGGCCTCTGATCTAGGAGGGAGTATTCAAATGCATTGGTTATATGCTATGATTCCTTCTCCTAGAGGTGATGGTTTTGTGAGACTTAATAGAGAACCTGAGAGAAGACTCCATGTTGAAGATCCTAAGAGACCTCATAATGAAATAATTAAAGAACAATCTGACATTGGGAATTAGGTTATCTTGTCTAATTCTATAAGTCTTCCAGATGATAAGGTTGATAAAAACATTCGGGGTCTCAAGGATAAAGTTTGGTACATGTATTTTGATGGGGCGTCATCTAGGCATGGTAAAGGTGTAGGAATAGTATTAAAATCTCCTTTTGGTCATATTTTCAAATTTGCCTATCGGCTAGAGTTTGAAGCAACCAACAATGTTGTTGAATATGAAGCTTTGTTGTTGGGTCTTGAGTTGGCAAAGGCTTTAAGAGTTAACTTGCTTAGCATCAAGGGGGATTCTAACTTAATTATCATGCAAATTAAAAATAAATTTACATGTAAAAATCAAAGGTTAAAGAATTATCGAAATGCTATGTGGGATACTATGGAATACTTTGATGCCCTTGATTTTGAGGCTATCCCAAGAGAGCATAATAGTTTGACAGATGAGCTTGTTGTAGCTGCTTCTACTTTGTTGTTATATGATGGACTGATTAATGATAAGATAAAAATGGAAGTTGTATTTAGGCCTTCTGTTCCAGATAACTCAGAGCATTGGCAAGTTTTTGATGACGAGAAACAAGTGATTTGTTTTCTTGATAATTTGGATGAGTTTGAAAATTTTCAGATAGATTCTATGGAGGATGGATCTGATGATCATGAAGATATCATAAATCCTACTCCTAGGAATGTAGTTTCTTTAGAACAGCACTTTGATCGGCATGATGTCACAAAGATGAAAGAGAAAAATAAAATGGATCCAGGCGAATACATCGAAGTAAACATTGGTACTTCTAGGGATCCAAAGATTATCAAAATTGGCAAGGGTACTAACGTTGAAGAAAGAAAAAGGTTAACCAATTTACTTCGTGAATATCGATGTTTTAGCATTTTCTTGTGATGAATTAAAAGGTTATAGGGAAGATGTCATGGAGCACACTATCCCTTTGAAAGATGAAAATGCTAAACCCTTTCGTCAAAAGCTTAGGCAGATAAATCCTAAGTTAGCCCCTTTGGTTCAAAAGGAGCTTTCAAAGATGCTTGCAGCAGGAATTATTGCTCAAACGAGGCATTCAACATTGTGTTCCAACGTGGTGATTGTTAGGAAAAAGAATGGTACAATAAGACTTTGTGTCGATTTTCAAAACCTTAATCTAGCATGTAAGAAAGATAATTACCCTTTGCCAAACATGGAGACTATGTTGCAAAGAGTAACTGGTTCTGGAATGATGTCATTGCTAGATGGTTTTTCTGGATATAATCAAGTATGGCTTAAGAAGGAGGATCGTCACAAAACTACATTCACCACACCATGGGGTACTTTCGAATATATTAGAATGTTGTTTGGGTTAACCAATGCTAGGGCTACGTTTCAGAGGGCTATGGATTATGCCTTCAAAGGTTTAATTGGGAAGATTATCGAAATTTATCAGGATGATCATACTGTTTTTTCTAAGGATGGTATTAGTCATATAAGTCATCTAAGGCAAGTTTTTTGATAAATGTAGAGAGTACGGGATTTCTTTAAATCCAAACAAGTCTGTTTTTGGAGTAACTGAAGGGAAATTACATGGTCACATCATTTCTAAAGATGGAATCAAGATTGATCCTGAAAAAGTTGAGGCAATCCCAAGGATTCCTCTTCCCCATAATCTTAAGTCCCTTTAGTCTTTTCTTGGAAAGACAAATTTTCTTAGAAGATTTATTCCAAATTACGTGGAAGTAGCTAAACCTATTCAAAGTCTTCTAAAAAAAGATGTAAAATTTCTTTGGCAAGAAGATGGCAAAAAGGCTTTTCAAGAAATCAAAGGTGCTATTGC
Organism: Pinus taeda; assembly: GCA_000404065.3. NCBI lineage: Eukaryota > Viridiplantae > Streptophyta > Pinopsida > Pinales > Pinaceae > Pinus > Pinus taeda. Next base: position 51,181 of record APFE030832909.1, read on the forward strand.
AAAAGCCCCTGTTCTAGTTAGTCCTGATTACTCTAAGGATTTCATGATTTTCTCTTTTTCTTCTGAAGATACCATTGTTGGTGTCTTATTGCAAAAAAATAAGGATGGTCACGAGCAACATATTGCTTTCATGAGTAGAGCACTTCAAAATTCTGAATTAAAATACAATACCATGGAAAAGCAAGCCTATGCCTTAGTCAAATCTCTTAAGCATTTCAAGGCTTATGTCGGTTATTCCAAAATCATTGCCTTTGTCCCACATTCTGCAGTTAAGGATATATTAACTCAAATTGATTACTTAGTGACTCATGCTAGGTGGGTTACTAAAATACAAGAATATGACTTAGAGATTAAACCCACCAAGTTAGTTAAAGGCTAAGGCTTGGCTCAAATTATGACCGAAGGTAATGAGAAAGCTCTTGGTTTGATTTGTCTTAACAATTCATCTTCACCTGAGCTGCAGAGATTAGGAGAGCATGAGTGGTACAAGGACATTATTTATTACTTGTTAAATCTTACATGTCCTAACCATTTAGTCGCTCATAAGAGAAGGGCTCTTAGATTAAAAGCCACTAAGTATTGCCTCATGAAAGATGGTCTTGGATGGAGAAATCCTGAGGGCATCGTACTTAGGTGTGTTGACGAAATTGAGTCCAAGAAGTTAGTTTCTGAGTTTCATTTGGGGTTTTGTGGCGGTCATTATGCTGCTAGAACTACTGCCCACAAAATTCTAGGAGCTGGTTATTATTGACCTTCGATTTTTTCTGATGTGCATAAGTTTGTTAGAAGTTGTCAAGCCTGCCAACTATTCACTAGGAAACAGAAACTTGTTGCCCTGCCCTTACAACCTGTGGTTGTGGAGGCACCTTTTCAACATTGGGGTTTGGACTTCATTGGGAAGTTTCATGACAATTCTAGCAATGGCTACTCATGGATTTTGACTGCTACCAATTATTTCACTAAATGGGTTAAAGCCATCCCTGCTAAGAATGCCACTGAAAAGGTCATTATGGATTTCATTGAAAATAATATCATTACTACATTTGATGTCCCTGCTAAGATCACTACTGATAATGCCAAGGCTTTTAGTTCTTCAGAATTTTCGTCTTTTTGTTTCAAGTATGGCATTGTCTTATCTTATTCATCAAATTACTATCCTCAGGGTAATGGACTTGCTGAATCAAGTAATAAAAATCTCATAACCATTATCAAGAAGATAGTAGGGATAATAAAGGATCTTGGGATAGCAAAATCAAGTTTGCTTTATGGGCAGATAGGATCACTAAAAAGAAAGCTACTAGTAAAAGTCCCTTTGAATTAGTTTATGGCTTGGATGTAACCTTACCTGTGCACCTGAAATTGCCAGGTTATCAACTCCTTCAGCATTTTTCCACTAATAAAGATGTTGTTCAACATAGAATTTATCAGATTGTGGAGTTGGATGAAACTCGTAGGACAGCTTTTGATAATATATGTAAACGTCAATCTAACATTAAGAAAAGCTTTAATAAATCATCTCGATCTCAATCTTTGCAGGTTGGAGATATGGTACTCCTTTTGGATCGCAAGAATGAAAAACTGAGAAAACATAAGAAATTTGACAGTTTGTGGCTAGGACCATACATTATCCGAGACATTGTTGGGCCAAATTCATTCCACTTGAGCAGATTGGATGGTGAACCACTTGACTTACCTGCGAATGGCCAAATGCTCTAGCTATTCTTCAAATATGACATTTGATGCCATAGGGCATCCTCTGTATTGTATTTATAACCCTATACCTTGTCATTTCAGCATTTCATTTTTGTTTTAGGATTAGATTTACTTTTCACGTTACTAGATGGTTAATAAATGAAAAGCTTATATCTTTCTTGTGCTTAATGTTATATGATGATTTTTGGATGGACGCTACTTATGTTTTTTTGTGTGTTGTGTGCATGCAGATTCTGGATTCTCACATTCCTATAGTGCAACAATGTGTCCAAAAGTAGAGCCAGATGTTGGCCACTACGTGTCAACGACCAATAGCAATACACCCCCTTTTTCGCAAAAAGGATAGCGCCTGATTGATTTGTCCATGTCGTCCAGCTATCATCATTAGCCTGATTATCATGTTATAACGTAAACCTATTCTGCATATATGTGATGTAAATAATCTTAGCAGATCTGTGTCATGTATGTAATTGCCTAGGTAAACCTATTTTTTTGGTAACGATCTACTTTCCGGGAGGTTTTTTGTCTCACCAATCCATTCACAGATGGTCAGCAGAGTTTTCCTTCAGCCTTACCCCAAAGCCGGAATGAATTTTTTCACCAGGATCTTAGGCGAGTCCTAGTGTTATAGATCGATTCTGTGTAAAAGTGATTTGGGAATAATCCTAACTATTTGGTTAGGTTATTTTATTACAAGTTGCTTAGTCTGCTAGATTATATTTGTGTCACAGAAATGGGTAGTCTGTGAGGGTCTTTTCAAATGGATTTTCCCCTTGAGATGTAAAAAAAGTAAAAAATCATAATGTAAAGTATCTTGAGGGTTAGAAAAATAATTTATCCCCTCATAGGTCTTAGTTCCTAGGTAAATATAAATTTTCCAAAAGCAAAATTTGTGGGTCCTTTAAAAAATTAAATCTTAACAGGTCCAGGGACTAAGGTTAATTGATTATTTTGCTAAATATATGCCTTGAGTCCCTGGGGTTAAGTCAAAGTCAAAATTTTGAGGAAATTAATTCAAAAATTTAATTTTTGAATTAATTAAAATGCATTTAATCGAAAAATTCGAAATTTCCTCAATATTTAAAATTTCGACGGATGGGATTAAAAGAAATTTTGACCCTCATCAACAGTCGAGATCACTTTGACAAGGATCACTAGAACTAGCCATTGGAAGATTTATCGTTAAATAGGAGGTCAGTTGTCAGTTGAATGGATTCCACCTTTGAGATGTGTGCTAAGTGAAAGCTCTCTTGTAATCTTTGTTTTATGAGAAATAAAGGAAGACTTTGAGTTAATTTCTGTTGGTGTCACTCTTCGTGGAAATGTTGTAAGATGTGTTATTGTCATGCAAAGATTTCCTTTTAGCCATTGATGATAGCTTTATGAAGAGTGATTTAAGCACAGGTATCTTATTTGATCACTGGGGTTTGAATGGTAATTTAAATTCTGAATATAATGGTAGGTATCTCTATTAAATCTGAATTTTATTATCGTTTTTTCGCTCTACATTAATGTTTGAATTGAGTTGTGCAGGGAATTCTTGATTTTTAGATCATTGGGCGTTCGGGGAAGTTTTCAGTTGGACCAACCAACTCTCGATTAGTATTTTCTAAAGAGCCTAGCTTGATTGAATCCCGGGCTTATCATAAGAAGTTTCATTGTTGATGCATCAAGGGTTTTGGGCGAAGCACCTCCGTTTAAATTTAAAATTTCAAAAATTTTATGTGCTAAATTGATAAATCTGGCTTTTAAGAGCCTCAGATTATCAAATATGGGAGCGGAATTGGACTCACACTCGCTAGATCTGGTAGATCTGCTACTCCTGTGCATAGATCTGTAATTTTTTTTTCTGACTTAGGGTTTATTGGGTTCCATTTTTTTTGGTATATCGGGATTCTGGGTGTTTGTGTTTTCAGGAACAGGTTGCAGATTTGAAGGTGAAGTTTGATTTTGAAGCCAGATCTAGGCCCTGGGGGGTAAGATCTGGCCTTAGAACCATCTCTTGCAGGGGCATTATTTCTATAGTCCAGGGTTTTAAATTTTCTTTTATCTGGAGAAGATTTTACAAGGGTTTCAAGTAATAAATCTGAAGCAAAACATATTAATTTTATTCAAAAATCTCTGGGAAATTTTTAAGGGTTTATTGGGCTACTATTTTCTTTTCCTGTTTGCTGCCTGGGATCTTCAATTTTTTTGTTGCCTGAAAATTTTCGAAAAAAAATTTTAGGCTCAGAGCCTTTTGCTACTGCCTGCAGAACCCTACCTACAGCTTCCTCATTGCTCCATCCTTCACGTAGCTCCATCCACACGCTGCCTATTACTCATACCTGAGCCTTCCATAATCCGCAGTCCTGCTTTCCTCCATACGCTGCCACAAAAAATCTGCATTTTTCCTCATCTCCATCCACCTACAATAGCAAAGCTTTCCGTTGCTCATTTCCATTCCGACCTGCATAGTCTCTACACGCTGCTTCTTCCTCCTAACCCAAAGCATTCTTCAAACCTATGAATCCCTCAGCTCCATCGACCTCCTGTGTTTCCGTTCTGCTGTCGTTGTGAGCCATTCCCTCTGTCCAAGCAGCTACCCTCTCCACGTTATCCCTTCCTCTGCTCCCTCCAAGTAGTCCTCTTTTCGCTATCCATTTCTGCGCGCATTAAACCCTCTGTCGAGCACTCACATCCCTCTTACGTTGCCCATCGTTTCTCCCTAACCCCTCATCACAACGCCAACCTGCAGCAAACCCCGCAGCTACAGCTCCCACGTAATTCTCTAAACCTGCACGCTGCTTCTTCTACACTGCCATACCCCTCGCTCTACACCCTCGTTGCTCCGTCTGTTGTCCACGTCCTTCAGAAACCCTTACTCCGCAACATATAACCTTCAAAACATGCCCTACTCCTCATGCAAAAGCAACCTTTCTTCTGCCCGTCAAAGTTTCCTTTGTTGTTGTCTCACCTGCAAACAACAAACAGTAACAACATTTCGAATTTTTTTTTAGCGTATGGGCATTTAGTTTAAGTAGGTGATTGTATTTAGTTAGAATTAGGGTTAGTTTCCCTTTATACATTCGATTTCATTTTATTGGTTAATTTTAGTTTCATTAAAATGCTAACTTAAGTTAGCATATGTATATATTTTTTTTAATTTCATTAGATTTAAGCTTAGGTTAAGATTTGTTAAGTTCCCAAAAATTTCGATTCCGTTTCTTTATATATATATATATATATTAAAAATCTAAAAAGCACTAAAAAAAATTAAAAAAAAAAGAGTTCTAAGCATTAAAAAATCTAAAAGTTAAAAACAAAAAAAAAAAAAAAAATCTAAAATTTAAAAAATTCAAATTCATTTAAAAAATTAATAATCTAAAAATCCTAAAAAATTTAAAACATTTAAAAATCTTAAAAAAAAAATTCTAAAAAAATTAAATTTATGACTAAGGATTTAAAATGAAATTTATTAAGGGATTTTTTGCGTAGACATTAAAATTTTTAATGTGGCCTATGGCCCATTAAAAATTTCGATTTTTTTTAAACCCGTTGATTTGTTTTACTTCTTAAATTTAAATTCCTTGGTGTTTCTAACATTAAATGCTAAATCTTAAATGCATGTTTTCCTATGGTTAAGTGCGACAAACGTTTTAAATTATATTGGCTATTGGAGAAGGTTAATAAATTCTAGATCTTGGTCGTTAATGAAAATCATCTTAAATCTAGAATATCTTGCGTGACAAAGTTTTGGGCATCTTACATTTAATTATTCAGAATTGTCATTGTTCGTCACATATTTGTAAAGTGTTCTAGATAACTTGTTTTACATTATCTACGGTTAATTTAGCATAAAGGCACTGGTCTATAATTGTTTCTATCTTGTGGTCACGTCTTGTTTACATTAGCGTTAAATCTTTTCATCTAAGTTAACCGAGATTCGTTTACTTTCAACAAGTTGTCCGTCATTAAAATCTCCTAGAGCCTGTTTTCACAAGCTATCCTCATCCATTTACTTTAGGGACTACCCCCCTTGACTTGCCTAGGAGAGAGTCTAAACGAAGTGAGTAAGGATCGAGAGTGACAGCCCTTACTCTGAGCGTTGTCGCAGTGCCTGGACACTTTGTGTGACAACAGACATCATCTCATAATTGTCCTTTATTTAACCCATTATGGTGAGCAATCTTCAGACATGATATGTACCTTATATTCATAGCTTTCGAAGCTTGAACGGATTGATGAAGTTGCTCGACCCTTGTCATTAGTCCTGTTCAGCCTGGCCTTCCTAACTTCATGAATGTTTTGATCATTTTGAATATTCTTATTGTGAAAACAGAGTTTAGTTTTGCTTGAAGACAGAGATGTCCTCAATCTCTTTAGGTTACTTTCTTTAGGATGACAATAGCTTGGCAGTTTCTTTGATTCGCTTTTGCAGTTCGCTAATTATTTAATACTTCAGTCTTATAGCAAAAATCACATATTTTTTATTACGTGGCCATGACTTGCTCTCAGCCATAATCTATATTGAGTTTCTTGTCAATTCTACTTGACATATGACTTTATGACAAACTTCAGACATATGGCTCGATTCTCCAAACTTTTTATTTGCCCTTGATCATTACTGAAATATACTTCATGAGAAACAGAATCATTTGGATCATGAGATTCATGGAGTGATTTGTTAGCCGACTTCTGGAAGAGAATTCAGAGTTATTTTCTTCATAGATATTTCATATTGATTTGGTTATCCATTTGCTGAGGTAATCAATCCAACACATAAATAAGGTGGTAACTCAATTCTGTGCTTGAAATATTTAATCTTGAAATACTTCCTTCACCATAGCTTTTATTAATAGTCCTGAGATCTTTGACTTGTGTTGCACTCATATAAATAGAGGGAGGTCTCATTTCATTTTCATCATCATTCACTAAACACACTTCTGTCCTTTTAGAAGTGCACATTAGTTGTCTCTTTTCTACTTGGACGTAATGTAGCTCTATGGTGCGAATTTCTTTTGGAGGTGGAAATTGGCTTGAAGTTGGTTTCTTAGGATTGATTGAAGAGATTCTCGTACAAATTTTGTAATTTTATTGCATATTCTCTATATTTAACATATTATATTGTTTGAAGTTGGTTTCTACATATGCCATGGTTAACATTGCTAAATTTATTTACAAATCTTGCTCCTCCATGGTGTGCAAAATTGTTTCCCTATCTGGGTTGTGCATCTCTTAAATTTAAAATCTCCCTAAAAAGGAAGCCATCAGGGTTTGTAAGTGCATGCCCCTGCCATCTCACCCTCTTCAAAAAAATTGTCCTCATTGAATTTTGCTTGAGTGCTTCCTTTACGCAATTAGATCAAGGCATTAGTCTAGGTGATGGTGATCAAACCTTCTCTTTTTACTAATTTCTCTCTCTTCTATCTTAAATTCTAGATATCTATGGTTAAGGTTAGGGTTTTTGTGAAATATTTATTGATTTTCTAGTAACCAGTGTAGACTAGAGCAATCTTCTACCTTATAACTACTTCCAATGATACATTTTAACCTTTTTAAAGCATTCAAATCATCAAGCAGTTACACTTAGAAAATTTCAACAATTAAGAAAATAATGAGACAAGAGACACCAATACCCTTGGAAAACCTCACTCCAAGGGGAAGAACCCAACAATCCTTTCCTTATAGAATCAAGTCATAAACAAACTGACCAGCAATGTAGCTAAGATAACCAAACTCCAAGTACCAAGTCAACCCTCCAGCATACCAAGACAAAACGCTTTCCAAATTTGTCCACAAAAGAGGTTTGCTTCAGATCTTCAAGAGGGTCAAATTTCGTCTTATGCCTTAACCTTAGATTATGCCACAAAGCTTTGCATTATACCTCAGAATAAGAGCCTCAAACTTCGCATGGTTCCACAAAGATATGTGCCTTAGACTTCACATCATTCCACAGAGATATGTACCTCAAACCTCGCACTTCTTCCTCAGAGACGAGCCACAAGACCATAGAAAATTTATGACTCGAACTGTCTTCTACTCGGCCTTCAAAGTCTCCTTGAGCGAGGGCAGATCAAAGATATATATCACTTCTGTTTTCGGGCTCCAAAATCTCCTTCTTCTTCACTTGGATCAGATGTATGTGTGTGAGATGCATATCCAATGAGGAATGTGAGTGGGCTATATATAGCCTCCAAGCCATGCGAAAGGGTACCACTTAAGCTGAGCCAACATGAGGGTTAAGAGGGTCGACTTGGCAACTTGGTAGGTTAAATGACACTTAACAAAATTCAATTTTCTTTCTTTGAAAGGGTCATGAAGAACATGCCCTTCTATATCTTTTCCTTTGACCAATTCAAAGCATGAAGAGCATGCTTGTCAATAATAAATTTAATTATTCATAAAATACATCAATAAAATATTATGAAGACCGACCATAGCTATATTCCTCAACAATGTTGCTAAAAAAGCAATTGTATTTGATATGCCATTGCTCTTTAATTAGGAATTGCATTACATAATTGTGAAAAAACAAAATCTAGCATATATTGCTTGCCTAAACCCTATTTCGAGAGCTAACATCATCATTATATTGTTGCCTTACACAGGTTGCAGCCATAAAAACTCATTTGCAAAACCTAAACTCCACATATCCAATTAATAGTCTCAATCCTTTGTTGATCAATCATTGTAAGACTTTCTTCTAGCTGTCATATGACATTGCATGCTTTCTCATTAAAAATTAGTCAAACCCTAACTTATAACAGCCCTATAATGTGTTTAAGTGGTCTAGGGACAAAGCACTTGTACTTTGATAAAGATTATCAAAGCCCTACAACTTTTGCCAGTACCCTATCCCAATCATTAGGCCTCATTAATCGCCTTGAATCCTTATTGAAAATCCTTTATGTGATTGTTACCCACCAAAAAGTGAGTATCCCATAGGAGAAATTGTTCTCCTCCTTGGCCAGCCAATTAGCAACCCTATTAATTAGCACTTGACATGATGCCATGGACCCTCTATGCTAATTTTAAGTATGTTCTATGCTTAGAGCAATTTATTTCAATTTTCACAGTGAGCTCCATAACTTTTCCAAATTAGCAATCACATCAGCATTAAAGAAAACTGCAGATAGAACATAAACGTAAATCACAGAAGACAAGCCAAGACAAGAGTAGACAAGATGTGGCGCTAGCTAGGGACAAACCCCAATGTGGGGAAACCCTTGATCAATTCTTCTTATATGTTCTTCAATAGTTCAACAGAGAGAGAGAGAGAGAGAGATAGTACATTTACAATAGAAGTCAACACTTTGACTTATCTAGATAAGAGCATAGATCTCTAAGAAGATGATACATGAGATCAGTTGAAGACATGTTGCTTCAACTAATTCTCCAAGGTGACTCCTTCACCTATCATTGTGCTGCATTTCATCATCATGTTGCACCTCACCACGCTACACCATGTTGCACCCATCATCACTATGCTGCATCTCATCATGCTTCATTAATCATGACTGTACCCATCATTATACTACATTATGTGCCATTGTTGCACCATGTTGCCATCCTGACCTATGTGTTGGTTGCACCTTGCTTGCTTGTTGTCCCTTGCTTGCTTGTTGTCCCTAGCATGCTTGTTGTTCTTAGCACGCTTGTTGTTGCATGCTAGTTGTCCCTTGCATGCTAGCTGTAACATTCCATGCTTGGTGTATTTGTTGCTAAGTACCATACAACTGTCCCAATGTTAGTTAGTTGTCCCTTGCATGTTGCTCTCCTTCGGAGACAGATGCTCCCATTGCCTCGGCAGTTCTGGCAGTTCTGGCTGTTCCCGGCAGTTCCGACAGTTCCGGTTGTTCTCGACAGTTCCGGCAATCCCAGCAGTTCTGGCTTTTCCTACAATTCCAGCATTTCCGGCATTTTCAGCTTTTACAGCTATTCCGGCAGTTTCGGCTTTTCCGGCATTTCTGGCTTTTCCTGCTTTTCTGGCTTTTTCGGATTTTGGGCCAGATTTCCGATTTTTCTAGGCCACATTCTTTGGCACAAAAATCGAGATATTTGGAGGTGTTTGACCAGCGTTGACTTCAGATTTGACTGCAGAAAATTACAGCAGAATTTCTCTCTCTTTTGATTGGGTTTGATTGAAGATTTTGAGCTGACTTTGAGACTCTTGGAAGGCCAAATTGGACTGCTGTTTGGAGGATGTTTTGGGGCAGATTTTACCACCCTTGACTTTCTAGTTAGGGCTGATTTGACTGCTGATTTAGCAGATCTGTACTCTCTCTCTCTCTGCTGAACTATTGAAGAATAATAAGAAGATTTGATCAAAGGGTTTCCCCACATTGGGGTTTGTCCCTAGCATGCGCCACATCTTGTGTCCTCTTGTCTTGGCTTGTCTTATGCATATGATTTATGTTCTATCTACATTTAGTGTCAATGTTTATAAGTTAATGTGATTGCTACTAGATATAATTGGAATTTGTCATTGAGCTGCTAAAGGAACATTGAACTAAATTGTCTTAAGCATAGAACATACCATTTTTATCTAAAATTAACAGCTAAGGTTTTCATTATTTTCTCTAGCTAGGACTTTGGAGCTCTAGAGGATTGTACTAGCCCTTAGATAAGACTATTGTATGTACATGAACTTCATCGTTAGGCATATCAATAAAGTCTGCAACTGTCCAATACTTGTGTAATTCTATACTTGATTTGCAGCCATCTATTTCTTCACGGTTTGGTACTTTCCAGCACTTATATGTCTTGCTAGTTTGACATAAGTTGATGCTACAATTGTTAAGCGATTTAACATTTATATTTAAAAAAATATAGGGCAGATTTGCTGCTATATTTACAGCTGTTGTAAATGATTTTCAGATCTCTTATATACATGATAATATTGCCCTAGGGGGATGAAACTTAATGGCACACTTTGGAATCTCATCTCTCAAATTGCCCAGTGGATTGACTATGTTGATAGTTGAAATACTGTCCATTGTTGCTGCTACTTTGTTTATATTTCATAACAGCCATTAAGTTGAAAACTCAAAAGGTTAAGATTTGGGAAACCTCTACTTTAAGAGGTGAAATTTCTGTTTCGCCTTAAAAGTCATAGGCAGCAGAAATTTCTCCACATGCACAAATAGTAAATACTGTTAAATAAAAAAATCACTCCAACCATGTTTGAAACATGAGGGTCAAATGCTACTCCAATAAAAGAAACCAATGATAGGTAGTCCTTGGATATTGTTAATTTCATAACATGGGGCATTCCATGTCTAACAGATACTTGCATGCATGATTAAAGTAAACATAGAACAAATAGAGATAAGAGGAACTTAAATAAGATCCAATACAAAAAAGCAATAGACTTCATAAAGGAAAACCAATATGGTTGTTCAAAAGATTCAAATTAATATGGTTGTTCAAACATACCTAAAGCAAGTTTGGGGTATCAATCGTACCACCAGAACTAAACCAAACAAAAGCCACTGTAAACAATTACCTCCTCAGCTCCAACTAGCGATTAGGGCTACTATTATTAGACGTGCTTTATTTTCAATTCAGTTTCTGTGTGTAATAGTAGACAACTTTAAAAATTTTCCATATTCGCAGATAGTTTTCTAACCTCAATGGTGGTAAAACCTCAACAATCGCTCCTAAAATGCTAAATTCTATCCTTCAATTGTGATGATAGTTACAAATTAGTCAACTGCACTAACAACATGCTACAAGAATAAAAGGACACGTACAGAAAACCATATTATGCTTTATCAGCCTTGAATCAGGTTTAACTGTTAAACTGTGTAGCGAAAATGAGAAAATATAAAACAACGAGAGTCGAGACTGCACCCATTACTATTTTGTTACATAGAAGTACCTTTCTTATGTCCTCGACTGAATGAAGAGAGATTCCACACTTGGACTGTGCTGACTCCTTTAGTTTTGCCTGATACACAGGCTTCAAAGTTTAGCCAGGATGAATGTGGAAAAAGAATTCTAAAAGTAAATAAAAGATCAGTGACCTGCTTACAATATGATATCCTACAGAAACATTATGGAATAGATTAACCCAGTTTGATCTTTCATAAACAATAGACAGCATTCACACTACTTGCATTGTTATTCTTATTTTTATAGTATGCCAGGTGAGACTCTCATTAACATCATTAAAAAATATTTTGCTAAAAAATATTGTCAAACACATAATTCAGCTTTAATATTGTCTCAATGAATTAAGAGAATAATAATGTATCTGTACAAAAAAAACTAAAAAATATAAAAAATAAAGAAAGGGCAACTAAGAGCCAAAAAATATTGTGGTAATTTCAGAGCCAGTAAGTCGTTGGAGGTATCTGAAACCCGTATCTACAAACACCATGTGGAGATTTAGCTGTTTCATTTCCTCCCCACTATTAGTAATAAAATGACAACAATAATCTACTTTAAGCTTGCAGCCTAGGCAGAGACCAAATTGAGATATGAGACTCCTTGGTTGTGGAATGAGGGACCCCCTCCATGAAGCAAGTTGACTATTTAGTCTATGGATCTATACAAACCCTACCACCTCTAGATATGAACCTGTAACTTGCAAGAAGGAAACATGTGTTTTTGTTATTAGACCTACAGAGTGTTATCTGAACCAGACCAAAACCAATGGAACAGGCTGGTCTGACTGGTTTGGAGGCAAAACAGGTCCAACCGGTTGCCCTGAACTGCCCAGTCCTTGTATGGAACCGGACAGTTCTATACAACATCATACAACTATTGAATTTTGTAGCTGCGGAAGACTCGACTTTGTTGAAAAATGTAACTAGTGTCAGTCTTCATAATTGTATTTGAGTCATGGTGTAATGTATTTATCAAAAGAAAGAAAAAAAATATTATTAAAGAAATTGATTTATTCAAGCATGGTTTTCATGCTTGGGTCAACTGTTTGTAGGTCAAAGCCTCATTGTAAGCTTCTAAGATTTATATCAAGTGTCCTTGTCCATGTCATAAAGTAAAAGAGCCTTCTTGGGCTTCATTTGTCAAGAAAGAAATTTACTTTAATGTAAAATAGGTCAATTAGACCTCTTCCACCAAGTCGGCTTAATTGAGGGGCAGAATCTCCTATATAAAGGCAACAACTCAACCTCGGATCACTCACTCATCAAGTTGGATCTGCAGTTATTGGGGCTAAAAGTGTGAAATTCAAGGAAGAAGGTGGAAAGGGCTAGCGAAGGAGAAGGAGGTCTCTATCAAGCACAAGATGTCAAAATTCTCTCTCTCTCTCTTTCTCACACAGACACACATGTGAAATTGTTGAGCTGCTGGAAGGTATGAAGTTACAATAATATAGCTGGGCCGAAGTTCTGGATCTACTGGGGGGGTGAAATTCTAGGTTGTTGCTGGGCTCAAGCTACTGGACAAGAAAAGACTACTAAAACATATTGGAAGGCCGGCTTGGTGGAGGAGGAAGGTCTTTGGTTCTAGGGTCTTGGTTTATCTCAGCTTGAATTTATTAGTGGAAGAGCTTGACTGGGTTTTCCCTTACAGAGAGGTTTTAGCCCTGGAAAAGTGCCTACATCGATATCTTTGATCTTCATGTTTTGCTTTTGATGATTGCTTGATGAAACAAAGATAAAAGAACATAAGAAAGTTAAAAAGAAAACAAAGATATCAGAAGCAATTATCAAAATAAGAAAATATTTCTACCTTTTTTATTTTTAACATGGTATCAGAGCTAAGGTGAAGAAGAGGGAAAAGGGGAGACAGAAGATCTATTTAAAGGAGAGATATCAAGAAAGGTTTTCAAGGAAGGTCACAAGGAGTAGAAGAATCACAAGGAATAGAAGAATATGACAAACTCAATAAAGGGAGAAAATAAGCTAGAAGGAGCCTTCAACTACAGGGCAAGGAAAAAGAGAATAGATATTATCCTTACGAAGCACAAAGTTTCAGACCTTGTTCAAGGAAAAGTCAAGAAACCTACAGATGAAACAGAGAAAGAGAAGTTTAGAGAAACCAAAATCTTGGCCATGAATATAATAGTAGATAGAGTAAAGGATAATATAATTCCATACATATCCAACATAGACTCTACTCAAAAAATGTATGGAGCTCTCTCCAAATTATTCACCATCAAGAACATTGGTCAAATAATAAGCCTCAAAAATGAACTAAGGAGAATAAAGATGACAAGAGACGATATTGTATCATCCTACTTTGTAAGGATATCTAGAATAAGAGATGAACTCTAAGCAATAGATGAAGTTGTACCAAAAAAAGAGCTCGTAAATGCTGCTCTTCTAAGACTACCAAAATCTTGGAGTGTTTTTGCATCAGGAATTAGCAGTTTGAAGGATACTCCAACATTTGAACAATTGTGGAATGTGTGAAGTCAAGAAGAAGCTTGAATATCATTAGTAAACAACAAGAAGGAGGATGAAGAAGAAAAACACCTCTAATGTCTATTATGCCCATCACAAGAAGAAGGGAACCTTCAAGAAGCTCAAAGGACCAAAGAAGAAAGTTGACATATCCAAGGTTGAATGCCACAACTGTCATAAGATGGGTCACTACAAAAGTTATTGTCCTAAAGAACCAAGGAATAAGAAGAGAGAAAGAGAACATGCAAATGTTGTTGATGAAGGTAGACCTAAGAGAAACAAGACTGAAGAATCTGAAATCAAAGATCTATTTGCCAAAGACTCTTAAGGAATACTATCCCTTGGATATCCTTCTATCTTAAGTTTTGCATTATTTTCCTTTATGTTTTGATTTCTAGAGTTTCTAGGTCTAACATGTCGTGTTAGAACATTTTTGAATTATTTTGATAAGTTGTATGTATCTGTTGACGATGTTGGGAATTCGTCAACCAAGGCGGTCTCCCTAATGTGAAGTCGCAATATGACCTCACATCGTTTGGAATAGGAGCCCCATCTGGAGTATCAGCCCAAGTGCCATATATTCTTAGAGATTTGCCTTGGCTTAAGCTGTCAGCAAGAGAGAGAAGCGCGTATGTGCCTTTGCAAAAAAGCAAGTGTGCCTGTTGAATGTTTGGTTGCAGGTGTATCACGGTTCTTCTACTGCAAAGGGAAGAAAAGTGAGCCTTTAAGAAAGAGGTAATAGTACCACACTAGTAGAGGTGCACGCAAGCGAAAAAAGAATTGTCTAACATCAATCAGAATAGTCCACATAGATGCAATCATTGTTACAACACATTTTCAATAAGACAAGCGCTAAAATAACCGAAATAGTTCAACTACTTTAATACAGGTGAAAGTAAACATGAATCATAAACATTCACATAACCGTCTTATAAATATTCACGATCCATGCATAAAAAAATGTTGGCCATCAGGCTTCAAGAATTAAGTAAATGCCCCAAAATACATGAATACAACAAACATCACTAGCTCCAACAGTGGAGCGTTTCAGCCACGACTTGCTCCCCAAAAGTACTAACTTTGTCTATTTGATGCCTTAGGGAGAAGCCAAGGTGAAAAAGTCCATTTCATGAACAATGAGGGTGTATACATAACAAATGAATTGTTCATTCACCTCCCTTGTGACTCTTGGACTACCCTTATGATCGTTTGACTTCTCTATGACTTTTCAAATCCTACATGACTCTTCACATTCTGTACATGTCTCTTGGACTTCCTCTTTACAATACATTTTCCAATATGAGTTTACATAATGTACAAAATAATGTGGCACATGATGACTCATGACATGATACTGATGATATGGACTTGGTGATGACATGGCAATACGAAGTCACCCTTTGTTGCTAGTTTCTTTATGTCTTCTTGAAAGATGTTATATGTTCTTCTTCTTCCCCCTCCTCATGACTTGAAGATAAGGAATCTTCAATGTGGTCTTGATCTTCAGACTTCTATTATAATCCAATGTTCCTTCATCTTCTCGCCTGATGATCATATTATCTCCTCAACTCATTAGGTGTCTTCTAGCATGGTCTCCTTCTCCATCTCCTTCATCATCATCCTTTCATGACATAATAGAATACCTACGACTGCAATCCTCTCATGACAAGACGACATCAGTGTGATAAACCCCTAATCTAAGATGCTTCACGAAATCACTTGTCAGAGCTGGAACTAGTGACTGGTTGAGAGACTAACTTAGGGATTGCGTAGTTCCGAAGGCCAAGGTTAGGGAATGAGGCTTCAGACTGTGCAATGCGGAGTTCAAGATGGCCACGGTCAAAGGATTGCGCAATTCAGGGACTCAAGAGCTCAGGCTCGAGGCTTGAGCCTTGAGACTGTGCAATGTGTAGTTCTAGAGGCCTGGGCAAAGGAACTCAAGGGCTCAAGCTGGAGGCTTGAGACTACGCAGTGTGCAGTTCTCAAGGCCTAGGCTAAGTGACTGCACAGTTGAGGAACCCAAGAGGTCAAGATTGAGGCTTGAAGTTGCCCAATGTGCAGTTCTAGAGAGAGAGAGGCCAAGTGATTGCGTAGTTGCACAGTTCAAGAGCTCAAGGCTGCGGCTTGATGCTTGAGACTACACAGTACGCAAAGAAGGTTGGCTAGAGGCAAGGATTGCGCAATTCTAGAGCTCAGTGGTTTGGCTTGAGCACTGAGATCGATGTTGCACGAAGCGGGGACGAAGCAGGGACGTTTTTTGGAAGAGGGGACGCGAAAGCGTCAATTTCCAAAAATCTAGGAAGCGAAGCGTCTGCTTTATATATATATATATATTTGCATTTATACTCAAAACAAACATCCCAAATACCAAATTAGTTGTAGAAGACATGAAAACATGCATATTTTTGCATAAATCAAGATAGATATAGCATCCATTGTACATTAATGATTAATTATTCAAGCATCAACCATCTAGAATCTAGATTGTCTATCCTTTGCCTCTACCTCGATTGTCTAGGGATATTAGTCAACATTGCCCATTTTGATCAAACTACCTAATTCAAGACTTAAAATATGGTAGAAAAAGCTTAACATGCTTGATCGATGATTTTGACTTGATTGAAAGGTAATTTTTTGCTAAGGGTGTGACAAAGGAGTTCAAAAATTAACACCACCAACACTAGGGTACATATAGGGCTTGGTGCTCTTGATTAAATGTAATCGCATGCCTTCATACTTGATATAATCTAATGAAATGCCACAATCCCATTGATCCTGAATTCCTGAAAACTGTTAAGTCTGTGCTGAATTTTGAATAGGATATGAAATTCTATTTTCTCCATATGAAGTCCAATGAGGCTGGAACCACTCTCAAACATCCTAAGTCATTTCATGGTAATGTTAAAAATTTAAGTAAAAGGATGAAAATGAAAAATAAAAGAGAATGTCACTTTTACTTTAAGAATTTAACATTACCATGAGGGAGCATCTGCCATATTTATATTTTTTTTATAATTTTTTTGCCTTCATTCCTCACCCCAACCCAAGGTGGACCCACAGGAATCGTACGGAATTGTACGGAACCGTACGGGAAGCGTACGCCTCGCCCTCCAAAGCGCCACACTTCATACGACCGAAGCGTTGTACGAAACGCGCTTCAGAGGAAAATTTCAGAAATTTCCAGGAAGCATCCAAAACATTCAGAAGTTTGGAATCACGCTTCCGAGGATGCTTCCTGGGCAAATCCGCACGGCACACGCTTCGGGCCTTAGAACGGGAGGGGATGCTTCCTGCAACATTGGCTAAGATTACGCAGTGTGCAGTTCTAGAAGGCAGAAATTGCACATTGCACAATGCCAAGAGGCAAGGCTGTTACTTGAGGACTGAGACTGCGCAGTGCATAGCCCAAGAGGGTTGAATGAGGTTGAGAGGCCCTATCGGGGAGTTTTCCCAGTTTTGACTAATTGTTAGATCAATGAGAGAAAGTTCAACAAAAGCAAGACTTGAACATGATCACACATTTAGTTCACTTGACGACACAACACAGAACACTCAAAGCACATGAACAATATTTTTTCTCAATGCGACAACATTGCAACAGTTCACTCCAAGTGCGACATTAAAGATACACTTTGTGACAATAGTGACAACAGTTGTGCGACAATGCTTGAAACTATGGAAATAAGTGTGATACATGTTTACATGATAAGGACAACTCAATAACACAAATATTACCCCTTGCAACAACCAGAACTAGCTTTTGTACAAAATGCGACACTTAACATGGTAAAAGACGGCACTTGCGATATGAAGAGAAAAGTGCGAACGACACTTGCGATATGCAAACGACAGTGAAGACGACACATACCACAGAAAAGATAACATGAAAACACCACTTGTTAAGGTGAAAGCAAGCAAAAGCGATAATCGTAAAGATGAAAACGGCACTCGCGAAGTCGAAGGTGCGCAAAAATGACAGTTTGAAAAACTCACCGAAATAGAAGTACAAACACAACCAAAAGTGAGAGACTGTTAACGACAGTGCGCATTGACTGTCGACATGGGTTGCACATTGCACCAGCACTGTCTTGATGGACTGTGCCATCCATGTTCAAGCTTGCATGAAGGAATGCGTTCATGAATGCATTACGTATTGGGTATGTGTGAGCAAGTGACTGTGACACTTATGATCCCAAAGCAAGCTCAAAGACTTAACACATCATCGACCGACCAGGAAGTGACTACGGAACGACCGATCGCAAGATCCACAGTAGGCTCCAAAATCCAAGTGTAGACCAAATTTTGGAGGGCGTTTGTCGCAGCGACAACAGTATCCTCAGAAAGATTGGATTAAGAGGGACCCCTCACCATTTTGCCAAAGATAAGTATTTTGTTCCTTGTTTCCTCTTTTATGTTTGGTTTCCCTCTCACATAAAGATTCGTTTGTATTATATGCTAATATCCTTTTATATTTTCCTTGGTTAGGAAAGCTTTTTGAATGCTCAAAGGTTATGAAGGAAAATTGAAGCATGGAAGAAGTTATGTTGCAAAGGAAGCCCTTCGAGAATTGATGTCCTACAAGGTTTGTTAAAGAACAATTCAAGGTATGTCTTAAACTACAAGTTATGTTACAAGGTTTTCTTCATGGAAAAGGTATGTTCATTCTCTTTTGAAATTTGCTTTACATTACTGACATCTTATGTCTAGTGTTTTGAATCTTAAAGATTCTTGTTAGGGTAATTAATCATTTAGATTGAATCTACCCCCATTATACTATCATTTGATCATTCTTGTGAAACCCTAACCTTTAGGGTTCACTATAAAACCCTAGCCTTTTCGTTCTTATGGTGTGTTAACAATAACGTTGAAACCCTAGTCTTCTTAGGGTTGCTGATGAAATCTGGAACCTATGATGAAAACTATATTCTTTCTCATGTTGAAGGTTTTGATATTGTTTTAGCAAAACCCTAGTCTTTTAGGGATTGTTGTTATTGTCCAAGTTATAAACCAAAACCCTAGATCTTTAAGATTTTGATAAGTTAGGGTTTTTTGTTAATAAGTTGAAATCCTAGATTTTAGGGTTTGATGAATTAGTGTTTGTGAGCAGGACCCTTGAATTAGCTAAAATAAGGTCCTAGGAATGAAACCCTAGGTATGTATTCTTTCGCATAATCGAAACCCTAGCTTGATTGAAATTGTTCCATATCTAACTTTGATATATTGATGTTTGTATCTAGGGTTTACCCAACTAAGTATTGATATAAGTCTCTAATATATGATAATGCATCATAGATATGTATACGTGAGTATGCTAACCTAATTGTTGATGTTCATGTTTTAGTTTGTAAAATCTAGGGTTTGTAACAAAACCCTAGTAGAGATTGATATTCTAGGATATGATGATATTGTTTTCGATATGATTTAGTTTTGATGATAAAATCTAGGGTTTACATCAAATCCTAGTAGAATCTAACATGTAAAAGCATATTGTTGAAACCTTAGATGTATAGTGCTATGATTAGATTGATATATTGATTGAGTTGCTTTAAGCCCTAATGATGGAGTCTAGGGTTGTGACAAAACCATAGCAAGATGTTGAAGTCTAGTATATAAAAGATATAACTCTTGTTGATTATAAACCTAATCAAGTTCAGGTATCTGATCTCTAAATTTTGAATGTTTTGATGCTTCCATTATAATGACATAATTTTGATATGGTTGACTTCATGCTTTTGTATGTTTGTATTTGGTTGTACTTGCTATTAAAGCTTTGCAGGCACACAATCTTCAAGATGTTGGAGATGTTCGTAATTAAAATAATGATGAGCATAATGAAGGAAGCTATAAGAATGAAGATGATCAAGATGACCTCGATGCCATAAGAAAGAAAGAATGAAGTTTCTTCGATGTTATGAAGTCATTGATCTCCCCAAGTTGAGAGGGAACCTAAATAGAAGAAAGGATATATCTCTCTAGGGAGGGCATATTATGACAATCATAGTGAATACCTTGAAGTATGAATGAAGCTGAAAGAATGAAAGTACTACAAGATGAATGCTCATAATTCATGAAGTTATAAACAAAAGACTTCAGAAGTATTGAGACTGTTGGTGTTGCTAAAGAAAAGGAAAAAGGAAAAACTTTTGATAAGATTGAAGATGTTATAAGCAGCATCAGAATGATTAAGGGCCCCGAAGGCTTGTGTTTACTTCTATATACACATTTGAAAGTTTATTACTAATTGGGATTGTGATTGTGCAGGATCTCTCCATAAAAGTTTGAATGTTTGAAGCATGCTTGGATTGGAGGATATATCTGATTTAGTTGATTAGGAGAGATGAAGAATCTTATGGCAAGATGCTTGGGAGGACATTTGGCCAACCTATGTGTTGAGGTCTAGATCCCGAAGTAGGGAGGGTGGCGTTGGTCATGGAGCTTTGACCTTGGATACGCACCTAGATCCCTCAGTTGTTGGTAGAGCTTAAAAGTCTGATGGTACCTAGAGTGGCTAAAGCTTGAGTCCATCTTAGTCCCATCCGATTAGAGCACCCTGGTCAAGTATCTAATCTGTAGCACTGTGTGTGATGTGACTCTTCATTGAGCATATCATTTTGAGATCTTCCATGTACCTCTGCATATATGTAATTATGAATACCTCCCTAATTAAGAGGGAGTGTTGAAAAATGTAACTAGTGTCAGTCCTCATAATTGTATTTGAGTCATGATGTAATGTATTCATCAAAAGAAAGAAAAAAAAATATTATTAAAGAAATTGACTTACTAAAGCATGGATTTCATGCTTGGGTCAATTATTTTTAGGTCAAAGCTTCCATTGTAGGCTTCTAGGGTTTATGTCAAGTGTCCTCCATGTCATTATGTAAAAGACCCTTCTTGGGCTTCATTTATCAAGAAAGAAATTTATTTTAATGTAAAATAGGTCAAATAGGCCTCCTCCACCAAGTCGGCCTAATTGACGGGCAGAATCTCCTATATAAAGGCAGCGACTCGACCTCATTTGATACACTCATTCATCAAGTTTGATCTGCAGTTGCTAGGGCAGTAAAAAGTGTGATATTCAAGGAAGGTGGTGGTAAGGGCTAGCAAAGGAGAAGGAGGTCTCTACAAAGCACAAGAAGTCGAAATTCTCTCTCTCTCTCTCACCCGTGTGAAGTTGCTAAGCCGCTGGAAAGGAAGAAGTTACAGTAATATAGCTGGGCCGAAATTCTAGGTCTATTAGGGGGCCGAAATTCTGGGTTGTTGTTGGCTGAAGCTGGTAGACAAGAAAAGACTACTGAAGTTGGATGAATCATATTGGAAGGCTGACTTCGTGGAGGAGGAAGGTCTCTGGGTCTAGGGTCTTGGTCTATCTCAACTTGAATTTGCTAGTGGAAGAGTTTGATGGGCTTTTCCACTATAGATGGGTTTTAGCCCTGGCTGAGTGCCTACATCTAGTGTCTTTGATCTTCGTGTTTTGCTTTTCATGATTTCTTGATGAAACAAAGATAAAAGAAGAACATAAGAAAGTTAATAAGAAGACAAAAATATCACGAGTAATTATCCACATAAGAAAAAAAGTTTTCCACTCCGATTTTCTAACAGACTTGACCAAGGAGACTTAGGAGGACGATAAGGAGATTTCGAGAGGAAATCTAGAGGTCAAATTGGAGGAAGGAGAAGACCAAGCAACAAGTCTTCTTATCAGCTATAGTGTTTCTCTATGGCTCTGACCCATATTTTCTAGGTTAATAAAAATTTCAGAAGGATTTTGTAGGTGAATTTTTTGGCAGTACCTTTCATTGATTTCTCACTTATTTCCACTGCAACCTGTTAATTATCAGCGTATTTAGTTTTCAGCAGTTCTGAAAATTATATGCTCAAATATTCTTTTGGGTGTTATTAAATGGCTAAGTGAATTTATAGCTGATAAGAGATTAAATTAACAACAACATGACTAAGGACCCACAGAACTCAAATTTGTTTTAATAAACAATAATTTATGTGTCAGGCAGGCTAATACTCAACCTTAGGGCCCTACCAATGCTATGTAATTAATGGTAATGTTCAATAATCAATTATGTAATGTACAAGGGTAATTTAGCCCTAGGGTTTCTTAGGGACAGTAGGGTTTCAACAATTTTCTTCTTTTTGCACAAAAGTTTAATACAAACAGTGTATCCTTCAATAAACAATTCAATGCAAAAACCCCAATGATGTAACACTATTATTCAACAGTATAATCCAGATTTCAATAATTAGAATCCCATCAGACCATCAATAATTACAACAGTACAGAAATTCCCTAACCAAACATCTGAGCTACCTTAGATCAATCTGCGATTCTGCAGACAGGTAAAACCCTGTGAATTCTGCCTGGGCGAATTCCTAACTTGCCTCAGAACCACAATTGTTTCTTCCTTTGTTTTATCTTCAGAACTGTCTGCTTCAGGGTCCTGGATTTTCCCAACGGTTTTAGGGATGGTGGCAACCTTCAAGCTACATATCATCTTCGTAATTCCTCGGTTTTGTTCAGAGACGAGTTTCCTCAGAATTTTGGGTAACTTAAAAAACACTTCGCTTCTACTACAGAAATGTCAAGTGGAATGGTTCATCCGCAATAGGGGTCTGACCTACTTCAATGTCACAAAGTCAACCTTGGAAGGTCACGCCCTGCCTCGGGAAGTTCGGCTTTCCTTCCTCAGATAATTTTGGTGCTTCAGTCTTCATTTCTATTTGGCTGCAGGAGATCTTGGCTCATCATAGAACTGTACAATAGGACATCTCCCCTCAGTAAATGTATCCAAACTTGACCAAAACGCTACAATCCACTTTCTGGCGGTCTCTCCTGCCCTGAGCATTTGGCTTCTTGTCACAATTGCTAAGGATCTCGACTGTCCTAGGAAAATTCGTAGTATGCCTCAAAATATTCGATTTTCCTCTTGGCTAGACGTAATGCCTTGTCACAAAATTTGTCTCCACAGATACTTCGACTTGCACAAATCTTAGCCCAAAGATAATCCGTCCCCCCTTGGAAATTTAGATAAATTTGCCTCAGGGTCTCCACAGAGTTCGGCTGCTTCCTTAGATGTGTAGTTTCCTGTGCCCAGAACAATGAAACAAGGATAAAGAGATGAGAAGAAATTTATCAACTAGGATGGAATCTTTCACCATTGAAATTGATAGGAGGAGAGGGGTCTTAAAACCCTCAGAGCCTCTGGCTCAAGAGAAAATAGAGATAATTGATCATATCCAAACCTGATCCAAATGAATTCAACCCTCTTATATTTATAGATTTCCTAGAGGGGATTCTCTCCTTAATTGATTGAGTAAAATTCACACCAAACACCAATGTTGGGTTTCTTTGTCCAATTGCCACAAAACTTGCCCAAACATTGGGTATTTGGGTTTTTCCCCTTTATCAAGTACTATACCCTACGGGGATTGATACGCTGCTTCGTTTTTTGAGTGATCAATTTATCAGGAACATTACAGTCCCCCTCACCGACATTGCTTGTCCTCAAGCAATGACAAGCTTTGTTGTTGCCCACTTTGTTCTCCTTCCTTGATATTTGAAATCAGATCAGTTCGATGTTCATAAAACACTAATGAGGATAGAAATGGATCTGCAGTACAATTTCCCCTTGGTAGAGGTCAACACCAATCATTTTGGGATTGAAATATAGCATTCCAGGCATTTTTTTAGAGAGGAAACCCACAAGATCCTTGCTCATGAAATGTACACTGGTCAGTTTCTGAGTACCATGTTCACCTTCCATATTTATTTCCATCTTCCTCACAGTACTCCCAATTAAAATATTGTACTGAAGATTCATTCTGACCTTTGAGCCATCCTTGACAAAGCAAATTGTGGCTCGGATTCCATCATCATCATCATATGCAGCCTAGATCTGATTTTCCTGAAAACATTCACCAGTTTGATCTCATTTATTTATAGTTTGAAGAAGGTGCTCGCTTATGTAAACACAGACAGAATCACCTTTTGAGAGTTGATGCCATCTCTTACCACTAAATGATACCCATGAATTACTTCGAGCATCATCGGGAATCTTTAATTCAAGATGAGCTAAATCTGGAAGTATCACAGGTCGAAATGACAGTGAGTGTGGATATATTAGGGTAAAAAAACATGGATGGAACATTAGGATGCACCGTGGAGCCCCAGCTGATGTAGAATAGGCTATACTTCTAGTAGGGGTGGCCACTATGACTCCCTCAGCTTGAACTTCAGATATAAGGTCATTGCGCTCATAATATTAATCTTACAAAGGTAAGGATTGAAACCACGATCAACCACAACTTCATTAAGGACATCAAACACTTTTCCTGGCACAGTTTTCCCATTGTGGAATATCTCACTACGTAGTCGCATTTTGAGTGTTATGTAAACTCCATCTGTTGTAATATTGCCATGAATAATAGACCTCAAATCTTTTTGTTAAATATGCAAAATGATGTGCAATGAGAAATCCCAGAGAGCCAAGGTTGAAGGAAACCACAGTGGAAGCTACTCCATGAAATAAGTTTGAACCATGAAGTATCACACGATCCCCACCCACGCATGCAATAAAATCCACTCTTTCATGGATCACTGGCATCCTGAATATGAAAGATTTGAATGAAGCCGAATCCAAGGAAGCTTGCAAACATGTCATGCACCTCAGGCTCCACTAAAACATTCATTTTTTCTTGATAATATAGGAAATCGTCTGGATCACTTCCTGTTCCACATTTTATTTTCCTACCTGGCATTTTTGCACCCTTTGCAGTGGCCATTTTTTTCTGAAGTTCCCTGGTTGGTAAAATCAACAAAACTCCTGGGCACACTTCTTGAACTTTTGCCTATGGTAGGTTTCTTATACTGACTGCTTCTCTTCCGTATTCCATCCTTCTTTCTTGCTGCTACTCTGATTCCAGCATTCATGCCATTTTCATCTCGGTTACTTCCATGATCCATTTCACCATTGATTAGTTTTCCAAAGGGATATAGTGACCTTTTAATTTGAGAAGTCTTTGTACACACGGATGGGGCCATAGTATCAAATCCTGTGTTTGTTTCACCCTCTATACCACCACTTTTTAGCCCTGATAAATTTCTACAGTCATTTCCCAGACTACTCTGATGGTTGTCATTCTGTTTGCCTATCGCGTCTCATCAAGCATGGCTCCCAAATCTACCAACTTGTCACCTTGAAAAACCACTCCAAAACTACAAGCACCATTTTGTACCTCAACTTTGCTTATTCTGTGCCCTTCAAGGCTCAATCTACGAGTTCGCATTGTTGTATGGAGTTTGTGTTTGTCAATTTGTGGAGATTCTCTCATGCTCTGTATCTGCACCACTTCTGCTTCCTTCCTTGCCAATGCCTTATTCAAACGGTCCACCTGTTCTTTAAGTTCACAAACTTCTCCACTCTTTTTATTCAAATGAGCAGTACCAGGTTCAAGAAAGTACACCCATTCTGCAATTTTAAGGGTGCTTATTGACTCTCCATATGAATTCAGTTCAGGACTTATGTGCACAAACATCAAACCCTTTGCCTTGCCCCCTAATGAATCCTGAAGAGACAATTTGTTATTTTGATATGGCACATGTGAATTCCTTTGTGCCAATGTTGCAATAACATCTCCTTGAGATGAAAGGGACTTGTTTATGTATTGTGCCTTCTTCAAACAATCTCCAGCAACTTCAAGTTTATCCATCCTCTCATTTCCAGCAAGACCTACCAAATTGGGGCATCTATGAAGGCTACACCAAGAAACACGATATGTGCTTTGCACATCCACAGTCAACACATTATGAGAATGACTGTTGCAGTCATTTCATGCAGTATAGCTAACAATGCAATTGTTTTGGCCAAAATTCATCAAATCCAAGACATCATAAGTTACTTTAATGGGCATAAGTATAGAATTCGGTACATTAAATCCCTCATGACCATTATTTTGAATATCTAATTTCTTGTTTGAGGTGTGTTCAAAATGAAACCTTGTACTACTGTTAGTGGAGTTGTCAATATCCCTATCTGATGTCTTTGTGCTCGCTACAGCTGAGATTGAGCTATACAGTAACAAATCATTGCAAGAGGTGTCTGGAGAGTCCTTGTAGACACTGTTGCCTTTACCCTCCCTTATACCATGAATACTTTCATTATTTCCTTCTATATTCTGCATAACTAAAATTTGAGTGATGTCGCTATCAGAAAGGATATCTCCTTCCTTGAGAAGTTCATTAGCCGACTTCTTTAACCCTAAGTTACCAGGATTCGGATACGGATACGGATACGGATCCAGATCCGGATACGGATCCGCTAGTTTTTTGAAAATCCAAGATCCGGATACGGCAAGGATACGTCACGTACAAAAAAATAAAATATAATAATATTTTTAAAATTCTAAAAAACACTTTAGAGTTCAAAAATCAAATACTCCATTGAACCATCAAACACTTTTAGAAACGAAACCATTAGATATATTATGAATAGGAACACTGAAACACTGAAATGGTGCATCATCCGTCATACAAAGTAACAAAAAGGATCATAATATCTTAAATCATAATAGTAAATACATTTACAGATCATCAAATGGATCTATATCTTCTGCATATTGCAACTCTACATCATGAATAGATGATGGGGGTCCTGGAATGTAGGAAGTTGCATCAGTAGGCTGGACTGGTGGTGGAACAATATCCTCAAGTAGGTTGAGGTGAGTCATGGCATTCAGTGTCAGGTTCAAGTCAGAGATCTCAGGCTCCACATCCCACATCCTGCTCGGACCTTTTTTATACTCTGGTTCAACATGTGATAGAAGACGGAGGTTGGAATGAACATAAACAAGGTCCTCAGCCTTTGCCGCTCCCAACCTGTTTCGCTTCACTGAATGGATGAAGCCATATGTACTCCAATTCCTCTCAGCTGATGAGGAACTAGCAACCTGTGATAACAACCTGGTGGCTAGAGTAGAGAGATGAATGCTATCCCCACCATGGAAGCCCCACCAAGTAATAGGATCAAGATGTCCTCGATCATCCATAACAACTGGATCTGAAAAGCTACCAGTAGACTGTACAAACCCTCCAAATTCTTGGCGGACTTCCATTGCAACTCCCATATCTCTATAAATTTTCTTCAAGGCTGTCTTGTATCCTTGTACCACTTCAGAATCTTTGTTTGGTGCTGTTCTACCAGGTAAAGACAAAATTTTAGAATGATAGTATTTAGGGTGCAATGCATATGCCAGAAGGTGTAATGGCGTGGTCATTTTGTTCCACCTTTCTGTAACTATGTCCTTCACTAAATAATAGAATGTTTCATGAGGGTCATTTTCACTTGCCCTGATAATTTCCCTTATCCTCTCCAACATACTATCAATGTTTTCATAAACTTCCCCCAAGCAAGGTGTATCTGTATCAAATGCCCTGATCAAGGTCAAGATTTGTTTAGTGAACCGTAGAAGATATTGAACCTTGTCCCACCATGCATCATCAAGAATGATGGACTTGATTTTTTGCCCTCTATCAGAAGTGGAAGTCCTCCATGATTCCCAAAGAGGGTCAATGACCATTGCTTGTAGTGCTTGTCTCACCTCCACAAGTCTCTTTATGACAAGAGTGTGGGAGGCAAAACGAGTTTCAGCAACCTACAAGTTTCAAAAGGCCAAATTTCAAATGAGAAACCATATATAAATTTGTAATTAAAAACAAGAATTTCTAATACAAAATTTAGACTAATAGTATTGATTTAAAAAATTACCTTTAGTAGCTCCAACTTTGCAAAACCCCGATAAATGGCTTGGGACATTGAATGATTTGTTATGAACATTTGGATTTCTTTTGATGCTACATATATTTCATTAATCCATTCAATCTCACCAATCTTGGCAAGCATAAGGTTCAATGAATGGACTGCACATGGAGTCCAAAAGATGTGATCATATCGACCCTCCACAATCAAACCTGCAGCTTTACAAACCTGTGCGTTGTCCGTAATGACTTGGACAACATTATGTGGCCCCACACTTTCTATTGCATCAATAAGAATTGTGGATATGAAAGATGCATCTTTCTCTATTCCACTGCAATCAACAGCCTTCAAAAACATTGCCCCTTGGGGGCATACTGCAACAACATTAATTAATGGGCGGTTTCTTTGGTCTCTCCATCCATCAGAAATGATGGACACCCCTGTTTCTGCCCATGTATCCCGGATTGCCTGTAGCTGTCTATCCACGGATTGCCTTTCTGATGCCAACAAGGTAGTGCGGACCTTTTCATATCCAGGGCTTTTGTACCCTTTTGGCCCTTCATTAACTGCCTTAATCATTTGTTGCCAATAAGGGGAACGCACCAAATTGAATGTTAGCCCATTTGCATAGATGCAATGAGCTACATGTTCATCAGCTACGTCTCTACCTTGATTATTGAAACACGCTTCAAGAGGGCCTAGAGTGGCCCTTTTATTAGATGTAGCAGCAGGCCTAGATGGCAATGGAGGCCTAGTTGTAGAACTTTGCACAGGGTGTTTTCCCTTAGCAAGTTTTCTATCCGCAGCTTCTTGCAAAGATGCATAGAATTTCATTTTTCCAGGACTCAAACCTTGGCCAGGTTTGCCATTTGCATCTTTTGGCCCGGTGCATACTTGCACCCCTGTGTTAGTTTGACCGGTGAGATGGGCCTTCACTCTAGTATATGAGCCATTTTTTATATCTTGGCATTCATTGCACTTCCATTTAAATGAACCACCTCCGGGATTTTTTCCAATAATCTCCACATACTGCCATAAAGGAGATTTTGGGTCTGTTTTGATGATTTCCCCTTCATTATGCTCATGTTGTGCATCTTGTGATGGTTCCATTATGATAATGGTATAGACAACCGTTACAATATTGCAACTGCATTTAAAAGTCAAATTATAATTTATTATCAATAAACAATTAAAAACTAAATTATAAATACATTAAAAAAAATAAATTTAAATTTTAAAAATTTAAACATGATGGCTTAAAATTTATTAAATATT
>APFE030832909.1:80392-153619 GCA_000404065.3 Pinus taeda
ATATATATAACACAACACCGGCCACCTGTAAAAAACATAAAACATATATATATACCACTGCGGGCTGAACAGAAACTTACCGTGACCGCTGCGGGCGCTGAACAAATCGCTGTGGGAGCTGAACAAATCGCTGCGGGCTGCTGACCAGAGGAACAGTGCTGCGGGCAGTGGGACCGGCGCCAAAAACCTGTGGTAATCGATGTGCAGGAGGGCCCGACGCAGGGGACA
This sequence comes from Pinus taeda, assembly GCA_000404065.3. Lineage (NCBI taxonomy): Eukaryota > Viridiplantae > Streptophyta > Pinopsida > Pinales > Pinaceae > Pinus > Pinus taeda. Next base: position 80,621 of record APFE030832909.1, read on the forward strand.
AAAGGCAGATAAAACAAATCGCGGACAGAGCAGAGTGGGGTCGGGAGTCGGGACCACATATTATAAATTAAAATATAAAAAACCTAAAGTTCTAAACCCTAAAACAACGACTGCGTTTTTAACTTTTTCCCCTTACCTGACACCGCTTCCGGCAGCCACGGCGGGATCCGTATCACCCTAAACCAATACGTTTCCAAAAGCCAATGTTTAAAAAAAAAACGTATTTTATGCGTATTTTGCCGGATCCGGATCCGGATCCGGATCAGATCCGTGGATCCGGCGATACTCCACCTAGAAGTGCCGGATCCGGTAACATAGCTTTAACCTTCAACATTGTTACCACTAGCTATGGTATCTTCTTTAGGATTTTTCTCCCTTTTAGGGGCATACAGCCATGTCCATGCCTTTGCCTTTGCTTCAGCTTTTCTTATACTTTGTTTTACAGCCTTGGGTTTATCATCAGTATCACTTGATTTGCTTTTCTTATCACTATCCCAGAAGTCATTCTATTTCCTTATTCAATCATTTTCATTTTCCTAGTTTCTTCTTGCTGCTCCTCCTACTTCCTCCAAGTTTCTGCATACTCCTTACCAAAAATCGCTTCGAATTGGTCCATCTTTACACATCGTCTAGGCTGCGAGGATTCCAGCTCTGATACCACTGTAATATACAAAGGGTAATTTAACCCTAGGGTTTCTTAGGGATAGTAGGGTTTCAACAATGTTTTTCTTTTTGCATGACAGTTTAATACAAACAGTGTATCATTTAATAAACAATTCAATACAAAAACCCCAACACTGTAACACTATTATTCAACAGTTGCACCAACAGTATAATCCAGATTTCAATAATTAGAAATCCATTAGACCATGAATAATTACAACAGTACAGAAATTCCCTAACTAAACATCTGAGCTACTCTAGATCACTCCGCAGACAAGTAAAACCCTGTGTGAATTCTGCTTGGGCGAATTCCTAACTTTCCTCATAACTACGCTTGTTTCTACCTTTGTTTTACTTCAAAACAGTCCACTTGAGGGTTCCTGAATTTTCCCAAAGGTTTTTGGGATGGTGGCAACCTTCAGGCTGCATATCATCTTCATAATTCCTTGGTTCTATTTAGAGACAAGTTTCCTCAGAATTTTGGGTCTTAAAAAACGCTTTGCTTCTGCTACAGAAATGTCATGTCGAATCGTTCATCCTCGGAAGGAGTCTGACCTGCTTCGATGTCACAAAGTCAACCTTGGAAGGTGAAGCGAACAAAGTTCCTTCTATAGATTAATTACTCCAAAAAACTTGGAATATGAAATTATCCATCGAGGATATAAATATTATATTAAATATTAATAAGAATAAGAATGAATGATTTACAAATGAGAACGAGAGGCTTGCTTATATATTAGGCAAGTATCTCTTAATGAAGAGTCATGTCCTATTAGACATGCCTCTTCAACCTAATTACTAGCTTAACTAACTATTATTTATGAATATTATCTTTTACATTATATTTATATTATTTATATATTTTATTCGTTACATTGCCTCCTTCCTCAAAGAGCTTTGTCCTCAAAGCTTGTCGATGAAAAAAGGCTTGATCTCTTTTTCGGCTTCAAACGTCTTTCTCTCTCGGGATAGTCATCCTCGTCGATACAAGTTGATATGATCTTATTAGTGACAAACAGAATTGTCGCACTGAGAAAGGATCAGACCATCCCAGATTCCATTTTTGCCTTGATGTTTTTATGTAAACAATATGTCAACTGGAGCTATTTTTATTATAAAATATCACTTATTTCTTCTATATATATTTTTCAAATATTCTCCTTTAATGTGGATTGTTAAAACTTGAATAACCTTTTCTTAAAAAAAAATACTCCTTTATATTGTTGCCCTCTATATATGTATGTATTTCTTTATATTAAGACCCCTTTTCAAAGTAACTTTATTATCTTATAATAATAATAGTTTCACTTCTTTTTTAATAATAAATTGGTCCCTTTTTTTTATATATATTTAATTACTTCCTTGATAAATTTTTAATATCATCCCACTTAATAAATATAAAGGTTACGTCTTTTCATATGACACAGTGTTAAAATACCATGGGCTATTACCCTGGGTTGTTTTTAAAACAACCGTTAAAATGTTCTCCATGTAAAAAGTAAATTGTTTTTTGTTTTTGTTTTTTTTTTAACTTTTTAAAATACCATGGGCAATTACCATGGGTTGTTTTTAAAACCACGGGCTTCTCCACGTAAAAAAATTTACATATACTTGGTATTGAGATTTTTGTATCGGTTTTGTCTTTTCTTTTACTTTTTAGTTTTTTCCTTCTTTTTTTTATTTATTTACTTATATATTTTTTTGGCTAATTTTTTTTTGTCTTTTCTTTTACTTTTTTTCTCTTTTTTTTTATTTATTTACTTATATATTTTTTTTGGTTAATTTTTTTTTATGGCCAAAGGCCTAGAAAAACGGAGAAAAGGAGAAACTCCCAAATATTGAGCAAAGACTTGGATCGGAGAACGAGCTTTGTGTACAGGTCAAACAACACCGCGCTGATACCAAATGAAGCGAACAAAGTTTCTTCTATAGATTAATTACTCCAAAAAACTTGGAATATGAAATTATCCATTGAGGATATAAATATTATATTAAATATTAATAAGAATAAGAATGAATGATTTACAAATGAGAATGAGAGGCTTGCTTATATATTAGGCAAGTGTCTCTTCATGAAGAGTCATGTCCTATTAGACATGCCTCTTTAACCTAATTACTAGCTTAACTAACTATTATTTATGAATAGTATCTTTTACATTATATTTATATTACTTATATATTTTATTCGTTACAGAAGGTCATGCCCTATCTCACGAATTTCAGCCTTCCTTCCTCAGATAATTTTGATGCTTCAGTGTTTGTTTCTATTTGGTTGCATGAGATCTCGATTATCACAGAACTGTACAATAGGATGTCTCCCCTCATTAGATTTATCCAAACCTGACTAGAACGCTACAATCCACTTTCGTGTAGTCTCTCTTGGCCTGAGGATTTGGCTTCGTGTCACAATTGCTAAGGATCTCTACTGTCATAGAAAAATTCATAGTATGCCTCAGAATCTTCAATTTTCCTCTTGGTTGGACGTAATGCCTTCTCACAGAATTTTCCTCCACGGATGCTTTGACTTGGACAGATCTTAGCCCAGAGATAATTCGAATTTTGTCTTGCCTTAGAAATTTAGATCGATCTACCTCAGGGTCACCAAAGAGTTTGGCTGCTTCCTTAGATGTGTAGTTTCCTGTGGCCAAAACAATGAAACAAGGATAAAGGGATGAGAAGAGATTTATCAACTAGGGTGAAATCTTTCATCACCAAAATTGATAAGCGGAAAGGGATCTTAAAACCCTCAGAGCCTCAGACTCAAGATAAAACAAAGATAATTGATCCAATCCAAACCTGATCCAAATGAATTCAACCCTATTGTATTTATAAATTGCCTAGAGGAGATTCTCTCCTTAATTGATTGGGTAAAATTCACACCAAACCCCAACTTTGGGTTTCTTTGCCCAGCTGCCACAAAACTTGCCCAAACATTGGGTATTTTGGGATTTTCCCCTTTATCAAGGACTATAGCCTACGGGGATCGATAGGCTACTTCGTCTTTTGAGTGATTAATTTATTAGGAACATTACAAATTCTTAAAGTAAGAGGATGAAAATGAAAGATAAAAAGGTAGTGTTACAATCTTTGAGAGTGGTTCCATTTGTTGAAGTTCTTGCTAGCTTCGGAATGTCTATTACATGAGCTTGGTGTCTTAGCATGTAGAAGATGGTTAATTGCCTAAAAAATTAGCAAATTAAAATACTTTGCATGTCGTAAGTTCGATCACTTTGTCAGCCAATGTCCAAACAGGAGGAAGGGAAAGCGAAAGACATTTATGGCAGCCATAGCATAGATGGATGAGTTGGCTGATAAGTTCTAGAGGAACTTTGCCTTGGTGTCATGTCGTTCTAGCACTGTTACGAGAGGGGTGTGGTTTGTGGATAGTGGAGCATGACGGGATCTCAAAATATTTTCACTAACATGACCAAAAAGCCTAGAGACCCACATGTGGAGCTTGGAAACAACACCAAGTATGTAGTAGAGAGCATTGGCAGCATTGAGTTTCTAATGAACTCGGGGAGTATCATGGAGGTGAACCAAGTGATGTTTGTACTAGGGTTGGAAAAGATTTTCCTTTCAATTTTGATGGAGGACAGAGGACTAGAGGTCAACATCAAAGTTCACAGGAGGTGAAGTAGCTATTGGGCCAAAAGGAGTTGATACCAGCAAGAGGCAAGTAATTGGGAGCAAGGTGAACAACCTATATATGTTGTACATGAGAGTGATAGCCAAAGTGAGTTTTGGCACGAGAGGATGGGTAACCTACACTACAGAGCTCTTCCTATGTTACAGAGGATGGTTACAGGTTTTCCAAAGATCAAGATGGAGCAGTAGGGAGTGTGCTAAGGGTGTGCCCTTGGCAAGCATGCCAAAGCAACATTTCCTCACAATGAGACCAGGTCCAAGGGGCTATTGGACTTGATGCATTCAGATCTATATGTTAGAAAAGGCTAAGGAGGTAGAGAACTAGAAAATTTGGGTGATCTCGATATCCGACATCCACATGTTTTGTTGTGCACAAACTATTGTCACCACCTGGGCATTCGGAATTTGTTAAGTGCAACAAACGAGAGTTAGCAAGATTTGTCAAGTTACAAAGTTCAACATTGGAATATGTCAAGTGCAGAAGAGCAAAATCTGGAAAAACCATATAAATGGATTTTTACAAAAAGGCAGATGGAGAAACTTGTAGATGGTGGAACTCTACATAGGAGGAACCTTGACGTCAAAGCTACAAGAGATCCAGAATTCCAAGAAATTTTATAATGCTAACCGTTCTAAAAAACCTAGATTAGCATGCCAGCACAGTAGATCATGTGGAAGTCATGTGGAGACCATGTGGGCGCCCACAAACCCTATGGGTAGGTGGGTGTTAACATGGCACAATGATGTGTCACACTGACGTGGCATGAGGTACAAGTTTGGGTTATGTGGTGTTTGATGTGGCACTATATAATAAAGGAGTTGATGTGGTGACTAATGTGGTGCCACATGGCACAGATGACATGGAATCTGAAAATCTAAAGTTTTGTGAAATGGGGCTTTTTGGCTTTTTCTAGATCCAAATGAATCTGGAAAAGTTATAACCCTAGATATCTATATGAGTGGCAATTTGACCTACATTGACCCAAGTTGATGTAGCAAATGTTGACGTGGATCAAAGGTGTAGCAATGCTAACATCGAGGCCCATGTGGAAACCCCATGGAAGTGACATGAATGGCGAAAAATCCAAATAACGGAGATCTGAAAATCCAAAATTTTCATTTAAGTGGGACTTTTAGATTTTCCTGAATACGAATGTTGTCTATTGATCATAGTGAGCATCTAGAAGATCCAAAAAAGATGCGGGAGTGTAAGAAAAAGAAATCTTTGATCAAATGGTTCTGAAAGACTAGAAATTCTTATAACAACGATTTATGGAAAATCCTAGATCCAAATGTGAGCAGTAACCAAACATGTCTATTTGTGGATGTGGCCCTATGTAGTGGTGACACGTGGGAGAGGGACTACCATGTATTAGCTGACATTGCATTGTACGTTGGAGACACATGGGAAAAAGGACTACCACATGTCAATGGTATGGCTGTTGATGTGACACTAGGAAGGGAAAATCTTCATATGAGCATAACATTGTGTCCAGAGCTTGGAATTTGATGAAATTTATATCATTGGAAACCTCTTGACGAGTTGAAGACAACGATGATCTTAAAAAAAAAGAGTTTTAAGGAAATTGAAAGAAGAGGAATTTTGATACCCCACATCCATAAAGTAATATTGGAGGTTGGGTATAGACACCTCATTTCCTTAAAAGGCCTTGAGGGCATAGGGTGTTGTTACACACAAGAGGAGAAGCAACCTGACAAATACCTAGAGTAGGTTTCTAACCCTTCTTTGTTGTTTTTTGTATGCTCCTCTTGCCCTAATCCCAAGTAGCTTGCTACAATTTAGATTAGATAAGGTCTAATTTAGTTCACAACTAGTTAAGGGTTTTCAGTGTTCACCCACGTAGGAGGATATAAAATCTAGATATCTTCCCAGCTTGCTTGAATACCAAAGAAATTGAGTTAATCAACCTAATGTTGCTTTGCTTGTTCACATTAGGTTAAAGGGTCAGCTAGGTTGCACACTCTCTTTCTAGTTCTATGCTTTCCTTTTTGTAGGTTAAAACAAAATGAGGTAAATAAACCAGCATCGCCTTTTTCTATTTTAGTCATTTGTTAGTTAACTAGCCATTATGGTTAATAACCTTAACCCAACTAAATACAAAACCTACTAACCAATGACATGTACATTAAAAAGATTAAACCTTTAATCAACTTAGCGGCCTACCCTTCTTCCCCTCCCGTAGTTTTCCTATTTTTCTGTAAATTAGGGTGGCAATTCCAAGTCCCTTCCAAGCACGTTAACTTGGCCCTTCCACCCTATGATAGTGTGTTACCTCACACTAATTATCATGCTGCAATGACGACTTGGTACACAAATTTGCTTAAACTTTCTAACCAAATTAGGAGTTGTTTTCTAAAGTAATTATTCAAGAATCTAACACCAATGCCATCTAAACTGTAGTCACTCAATTATACTCTCTAAGCAAAGGAGAAAGACAAAAAGCTCACAATTCAGTTATTACCTGAATAAATGATTACATGTCCAAGTGTGTGATCAAGGTCACCACACCCTTCATGACACCTTAGCTTTGGCGAATCAAAAGTATTAAATTTGAAAATATCGAACTTTGTTAGGCTACCAACATTGACCCTTTGAACACCTATGGAAATTAACATTCAAAATTTTTACATGCATTCATCAAGTGCCCAATTTCAACAGCTTGCACCACATGAAGTATGTACTATGGATCAACAAGGATGGCCATTATAAAAACATTGTTAGTAGTGGGGTTTTGTCATCATTGCCATCCTCTAAGGGCTTGTCATTAGAATCATTTGATCATTTAATGAAATATTCAAGTTGTAAATTTCCTGGGATAGGATAGTGATTGATGTTGTAGCTCCATGGTGTAAGTCACTCCAATTTTGATCATAGTAGTCATTTTTTGGCTTCTACTTAGACATCATTTCATCTTTACAATCCCACTACAGTGTCTTATCATCAAAAATAGACTATAGTTAATGCTTTAAGTTCTATTATTTCGTTCAAGCTTCTTTCTCATTTTAAAATGATTCTTCAAATTGCTTCCACAGATTTTGTCAATCTTCATTTGCGATTAGTTGGGAAACAACAACCAATTCAACTTCAAACCCTAGTCTATTATAGTTTTTTGTTTAGTCATCTTCAACGTAGTTATCAAGATTCTTAGCCTTGCATCCTCCTGTTCTAGCCACTTGCCAAATATACATTCTCCTCTTGTTCAAATTCCTTCCATTTCATCAAATTCCAAGATGACTTGATTACAATGTTGTGCAACTCAAACTCAACACCTTGGGGCTCGACAAAACTTGGAGATCAATCTTATCCAATGGGATACATATCCTTTGGTTTCAATCGTTTCTTGTAGGTAAAGATTGTAGTAAATGAAGACCAACTTCTCCAATCACTCGTGCTTCAACCTATTGCGCTTCTTAGAGCGGATGTGCTCAAATACTAACCAATTGCACTCACATCGTAAAGCACTACAAACTTAATTCAAAATCTAATGGCAAATTCTAGTAGCTCTAGTGTCAATACTATAATCTATTCACCAACGAGTCATTGCAAAATAGCAAAGATTGCATATTTTCCAATGCAAAACTTGATAATAAAAAAAAGGATTACAAATTTATAATGTAAGAATTTACAAATAAAACATTCACAACATTTTATTGTCCCTTGATCATTTAGTTGAACTAAATCAAAAGATATCAATTAAATATTTTGTACAAATCTCACTACATATTTAGATTGCCTTCAATTATTGGATCCAATACATCGTTTCAATGTAGATCATCACACCTCTCATCACCTCAAGATCTCTTTGAATGTTAGACTTATGTTTATAAAATACATCAAGATTGAGACATTCTAGTATTGCATGCAAAAATGAATGTAGTTGCCTATTCCATCTAGTATCAAAAATTATCCATAAGGGATCATGTTTAGCTTCATCCCTCAACCCTGTCCAAACCCTAAAAAATGTACCACATTTATTGATTATCTCCATCCATGATCCTGAACACTTTCACAAAAGGCTCAATTATGCTAACAACCTTAGTGACAATATCCCATAAATCATCTCTAAAAACTAACCCTGAAAAAACCACTACCTCCAATTTTGTATGGTCATTCCACTATAGCCATTTTTACAAATAAACATCCATCTCAATGCTTGTGTCTCATTCAAAAGACTTTGGAGTGAAAAATAAATAAATAAATTGATGCAAAGAGAGTGACAATGACACAAATGAGTTCACCCAGGGTGAGCTCTCTCATAAGGCTCAACCCCCAAAGATGGCTATATAAGTACTCAGTTATTCTTTTTCATTCATTTACAAATTAAAATATTCCACACCCAAACCAACTTACCTATGTCCTCTCAAATCAAATCTATATCATATGCAACAATTAGAATCCAAAAACTAGTAGGCCATATTTCTTCCATAGCAATTTTGCAATTGCCACATAATTTGCAGTGTTGTGTGTCATCATTTGGATGACATGTTTGACCCCAACTTTTGTTGATGATATGGTAGCAGATAGGTACTTCTGCATAGGCTACGTATAAACAATGCAAAAGTAGTCCAAGACTCTCTAAGTACTTGCTCATGTTGAGTAAGTGACTTTTATGATTTCTTCCCTAAGTTTAGCTTAGGAAAAGCATATCAATTAATTAATTAATTAATTAATGTCGGTTGTTGGGCCAAAGTTTTCTAAAGTAAAGTGATTTAATCACTTTAGAGAATTAGATCTAATTTCTATCGTTGATTGAAGTGGGCTAGAATATAATCCTAGCCATCCATCACTTTGGATATTAAGGGTTTGGATTCTATCTCAATGACAATTATAAAAAAATCCCAAGGGAGCAGAAAGACACATTGAATCATTGAGATAGTGATTTTCTCAAGTGGAGAGTGAGAGACTCCAGGTTAAAGAGAAGGAAAAGTTGCAGCAAGGAAATTCCGGTGAGAGAAACTTGAACAGGACGAGATTGTAGATAGAAGGCCATATTTGCAAAGGAAGCCAAAACTCAGGTTGAAGGCTTGTGCGGGGGGTCATATGGCCTAGGTGAAGGGCAAGATTTCCTTTCAACACGCAGGTTGTACAAGGCTAGGAGAGAGGAGGCCAAATTAGGGTTGACAAGCCGATTTCAAGCGCAGAGTTTTTCACAGGGCCAAAACCTTGAGGGGGCCGAGATTTCCAAGCTCCATTTTGCTATATAACTTGTGTATTTCTCTATCGACCATTCTCCCTATAAAGAGAGCCCTTTGTTTTCCTAAGCAAATTAATGAAGGAAATATTTGGAGGGTAAAATTTATGTTGTGTGTGTGATTGATTTTTCACTTATGCTTCTACTATAAATTTTAATTATTAAAATACCAATGTATTTTTATTTAGCAAATGAGAAAATTAATTAACTTGGTTAAAAAATTTCTAGTATAAATATTGTTGGGAATATTAAATCAGACCTAGTGTTTGAATTCAAGAACTTCTTCAACAATCTTTGCAAACAGTGAATATAACAGATTTGCATCTTTGACATGTGATCAGGTAGTAATGGATTTTAGGTGTTGAGGAAAGTATTACTAGGTTTGGTCTTCATAAATATGATATGTACCTTTGATTCTTGAATTTTGTAAAAGAAAGAAAAACGATTACTATTATTATTGAGCTTGGGTTTCTTGCCCAAGAAATTTGTTTTATAGGTCAAGCACTAATTGAAAGTCCTTCTAGGATTGTCCTAGGTCAAGAAGTCAAATACGGACATTGTCATAATATGAAGACCCCATCGGGCATCTTGTAAATTGTAAAAATAATTATTTTTGTATTTTACTAAGCCCTCCAAGACCAAGTCGGTTTGCCAGCCTGTCAAGTCGGCCTAAACATTGGAACTCGCACCATTGGGATTCGAAGTAAAGAATAGAGAAACTCATGTTTGCAGATTGTAGAAGGCACTTTATGGCCTCAAGCAAGCACCTAGGGCATGGTATGCTAGAATAGATGCAAACTTGCAAAGGTTGGGTTTTAGTAAAAGCACAGCAGATCCCAATCTTTACATCAAAGTAGAGAATGATGAACCTGTCATCATTCTTCTATATGTAGATGATCTTCTAATAACTGGTGTTGAAGAAAGAATTCAAGAATGTAAGAAATTGTTGGCAACGGAATTCGATATGAAGGTCTAGGACATATGCATTATTATCTGGGACTAGAAGTCTGGCAGGAACTGAATGAAATCTACCTGGGACAAGGAAAGTATGTGATTGAGTTATTGAAAAGGTTTGATATAATGGATTGCAAACCCATGACAACTATGATGATCACAAACTTGCAAATGTTAAGGAACTCTGAATCCAGTCCAATGGATCCTACTAAGTACAGACAACTGATTGGCTCCCTGATGTATCTGGTGAATACTCGGCCAAACATATGTTTGCAATGAATGTTCTCAGTGAATTTCAAATAGAGCCTAGACATGATCATTGGATAGCTGCCAAGCATATACTGAGATGTCTGCAGGGAACCGTCCACTACTGCATGAAGTACGAAAAAGGAAAAGATGTTCATCTAGAAGGATTTACTGACTCCGATTGGGGAGGCAGCGAGAAGGATGGAAGAAGCACTACAGGAGGATGTTTTAGCCTGGTATCCTCCATGGTCTCTTGGATGAGCAAAAAGCAAGAGACAGTGGCTTTCAGTAGTGCTAAGGCCGAGTACATTGCAGCCTGTGAAGTAAGCAAGGAAGCGGTCTGGTTAAGAAAAATGTTATCTAATCTGTTTGCAGGACCGTTGGACCCTACCTTAACACATTGTGTTAATACCAGTTGTATAAGACTATCTGAGAACTCGTTATTTCATGGAAAAACGAAGCACATAAACAACTAGTACCATTACATTCGAAAGCTGGTACAAGATGGTGTGTTGAAGCTAGAGTATATCCCCACCGATGATCAAACTGTTGATATTTTGACAAAATCTCTTCCCAATAAGAAGCTTGTGTATTTTAGAAACAAGCTTGGATTGGTTGACATTTCTTTCCTAGTTGAGAGGGAGAGATAGACACATCATTCTTGTCTTCATTTTGGAAGAAAGAATGGAGGATTGAGTAATCATCTGGCATCCAATACTCTTTGAGGATGTGGTAGGGAATCCAAGATAAGAGTAGGCAAGAGGACCGATATATTTTTAGGGTTGGGGACACAAGATAAGAATAGTCCTAGAAGGTCATACTAGGTGAACACCCAGGTGGGTATGTACCTTAAGAGACAATGATGAAGGTGTCTATAATCATTGGTCTCGCCAACATTTTGCTCTGATCTATTGAGAGACAGATTTGTTAGTCAAGGCCTTGCTATGTGACAATGTTGGTTATAATGATGCTATACAAATGGATTACTAGTCTGACTTTTCTTATGAGATATCTTCAGTATTGAGAATAGCCATGTACCATTTATGAATACCTCCCTAGTTAAGAGGGAGTGTTGAAGAAAGTATAACTAAGTTCGGTCTTCATAAATATGAAATGTACTTTTGATTCTTGTATTTTGTAAAAGAAAGAAAAATGATTATTATTATTATTGAGCTTGGGTTTCTTGCCCAAGAAATTTGTTTTATAGGTCAATTACTAATTGAAAGTGCTTCTAGGATTGTCCTAGGTCAAGAACTCAAATAGGGACATTGTCATAATATGAAGACCCCATCGGGCATCTTGTAAATTGTAAAAATAAATATTTTTGTGTTTTACTAAGCCCTCCAAGACCAATTCGGCTTACCATCCTGTCAAGTCGGCCTAGAAGCTGGAACTCGTGCCCTGGGAAGCCTATATATAGCAAGCAATTCGACCTCATTTGGACACAATCAATCCTCTCTCTCTCAAGAAAAGGAAGAAGCAGAAAAGGATAGCGAAGAAGGTAGAAGAAGAAGTGTTTTGGGTCTCTCTCCCTTTCTTTCTCTCCACACGTGCAAAGGAGGAGGTTGAAATTCTGCAGCTTTCCTCTAGGGTTTCTGCAGTCAAAGCTAGGGTTTCCTTGTTAAGGTTTGATCTGATGAAAAAGGGCTGAAAGAAGGGCCAACAAAGTCCCCTTCTAGATCCAGAAGTCAAATTAGGTCAAGTGAGGTAGCTGGAGGCAAAGAAGAAGCAGTTCTTGTCCACATGTGCGAAGTAGCAGCTGCTGCCAGGGGGCGAAGTTACAGATCTGCAGTTAGGGCCGAAAATTTGTGGCTGGAGGTCAAAGAAGTGTTGCCGAAAGAGATTTTGTTGGGTTTGAAGGTAGTAAAGCAAGCACACTATTGAGAAATTGATCTTGGTCTTGGAAGGGCTTCAATGTTGGTCAATGGTCTTGATATTCGTCAATAAAGAATCTATAAGAAGAGATTGAATGGTTTTCCTCTCAGGAGGAGAGGTCTTGCCAGTTTGGAACCTACATCCTGTGTACTTGTATCTTGTTGATCTTCTTGTTTTGGTAGTCGTTTGAAGATTGAAGAACACACAATAATAATAACAAGAATAAGTTAATCCTAATAAGTAAAAATACATCACAAGCAGTTATCATAGTTAGAAGAATCATTAATGTTATCTTGCCCTAGATTCTTCAACATTAATAACACGATTCCTTTAGGGTATGTCACAAAGAAATATATGATCTTTTGTTCCTTGAATCTATCTACCCATTTGACATAATGGTGCAACCTGTTCTCCCACAATCTTTTAGCTCTAGCCCTAAGGGTTAGCTCAATTGGTTGAGTCTCTGTCGTTAAAGCACCTTTGTTATTGAGAGGTCACTAATTCAATTCTCTCAACACTCTTAGGGTCACACTCTGTGGTTGAGCCGAGAGGAAGTGATCCCTTCAAGTGGATCTGCCTAGTACAAATATTTTGTGGACGTAGCGGTCACCAATCTCTAGGATCCATGAACCACAGAATTAATATATAAAAAAAAAATCCTCATTTAGCTCTTTCTCCCTAAGTGCATTATAAGAGGGAGCTTTGTAACTAAGGCCAACCATTGCAAAAACGTCTACCATGGGCTGAAAAAAGAGATTTCACAATGTTGATAAAAATTCTACCATGGGCTGAAAAAAGAGATTTCACAATGTTGAAAAAAATGTTGTCATGGTAACAAAACCTTGTTGATGTGAGTGATAGTTTCGGAAGATGTTCTGCATAGGCAAGGTGTCTTCTAGTGATTTATGACTTCTTTCCTAAGTCTAACTTAGGAAATGTACAATAATTAAAGTAAATTAATTATTGTGGACTACTGAGTTATTTTCCAAGGATAAATAATTTAATTATTTAAATGACTTAGAAATTATCTCAACCATTGATCTCCAAGATGCTTCTAGAAGAGAGATTAGGGTGAGAGATTTGGACTCAATGAAGATTATAAAGGAAGCCTAGTGAGGAGGTGAAGACACACGAAGAGCACAAGTTGTGTGGGTGAGTCATCACAACAAAAGAGAGATTTTCTCTAAGTGTGAGTGGCTCAGTGGACCAGTGCGCAAAGAAGGAGAAGTGTGAGTGGGTTTGGGTAAATCCAGTATTCGAAAACTGGTTAGGGCGGCTTATTAAATTGTGTTTTCCATACATGACAATTATTTCTTGTTATGCTCTTTATTATGTGTGTATTCTTTTAACATCAAATAAATGTCAAACAAACAAAGATAACAACACAGGATGTAGGCATCATCCTAGGGCAAGGGGAAAACCTGCAAGAAATTCTCTCCTTATCAACTTCAAATGAGGCTTCCAAGACCATATATTTAAGACCCACACATCGAGACCAGATCAGCCATCCACCCAAGAGATCTACTTCTCCAACAAAGTTTGTTGCTAGCTTCTACATAATTCGCTCATGTGGAAACCCTAATATCACAGAAAATTCGCTCAACAAAGCATATCCAAGGTGAAAGACATCCTCCCACTTCTTCGTTGGACTTCATGCCTTTCTCTCAAGCCTTCTGCAGTTCTTTTCTTGCCTCAAATCAGATCAGATGTATGCACTTCGATGTGTGTCTAATGGAGGTCGAATTCCTTCATATAGATAGGCTTCTTGTGGACTAGAAGGGCCTTTCTAGGCCAACTTGAAGGGTTGGTCAACCTAATCATTGGTGGACTCTTAGACACTTCTTTACATAGAATATTTTTTTCTTTCTTGATTACATGTGCCCAAAGGGTCTTACACATCATGACTTTGACTTTAACTCAAAATAAAGTCCCTAGAGCACTCAATGGGTGCTTTGACCTATTGACCAATGACCCAAGCATGAAATCCATGCTTTATTAAGTCAATTTTCTTTTACAATAAAATTCCTTTTTCTTTTCTTTTGACAATACATTATGACATGACACAAATGACAATTATGAAAACCGAAACTAGTTACAATTTCCAACACTCCCTCTTAACAAAGGAGGTATTCATAATTGTCCAACCGGTACAAGGATAGTACTCCTTTTGAAAATTTCTTCTAAGAAGAGAACAAGATTGATAAGCATCATTCACTGTAGCCAGCATTGTCACATTACCCAAGGACTTAACGGGTACACTCTATCTCTCACAAGATCAGAGCACAATGCTGGGAGGCATTCCATTGGACACCATATCACCTCATCATGGTACAGACTCCACCTAGGATACCCTGAGTAATCCTACCATCGGACCATTCTTATCCAAGTCCATGCAACTTAGAATCTTCATCCTAATCCATCACATTACATGACTTTAAGAATGTTTGTCCAAGATACTTATCCAATCCACCATTCTCCTTATCCACATCTTTGTACTTGACTTCGGGCATTAGTCCTAATCCATCAAGGTACCTGACACAAGGAGAACCAAACAAGTTATCATCCTCCCTATCCGTGATGCATGCACCAGACTTGCGGTTGTTAGTCCTGGTTTAATACATGACACAGGGAAAACCAATGTCCAACCAAACTCCCTCTCAAATATGGAAGTCGTCCCTATTCTCCTTTTAATTAGAGAACAGATCTTGCTCCTATTCAAGGAGACTCCTTTTACTCCCTCTCAAACCTAGAGGAGATTCCAACTTCCTGAGAGAAGTCACAGCCACAAGTCCTCTTGTCTTTCATACCTTATATGGCTCCCTCTTTCCTCTGCATCTCGAAACACTCTTCTGGTATCACGGATTATGGAGCCATCTTCTCACTATAGATTCCAGGTCATCCATATTCCACATCACTTTCATCTTGTCTTTATTAATGAAGGCTTTTCTATTGAACCTTCCCAATCTTCAAGTTGCTCATAGCTTCCTCACGAAAGTGATCTCCCTTCAAAACCTCCAGGTTATCTTCATATTGCTACCTTCCAAATCCAAGATGAACACATATTGATCTTTATAGATGTTGGTTACCAAATGTTGAGATTTCCCTCATCATCCATAAAGTTAAACTTGCCTCAACTTTCATTATGTACACCTGCAACATCTTTCTAGGTTGCACAAACAACATGTTAACAAGATAAACAATAACAAATATCAAACTTACCTCACCATGACAATCTTTCTCATCCTCAACATCTTCATGGTCCATTTCCACAAGAGTTTTCCTTCTTACATCGAAGTGCCAAGGGATCGAACTTTATTATCAAGTTTTTATTTGCTTCCAGAGATCGTACTTGATGTTGATCATTAGTAGATATATATTCTAGTGACAAAGTTCCTTTATTAGTTACTTCGAGGTCCTTTCAGTTCCCTTCCTCCATCATGCTCATTATTTTCAAGGAGTCACCATCAAGCACAATAGTTGCTTCTTCCTTCTTCCCATCTTGCTTTTAACTGCAATTGTTTGATAGCAAGTACAACTAAGTAAAATACACAAGTACAAGTGCATGATAATAGATTTGTCACTCTAGGGTTTCCATGGAATCTTAGAGAGGAAGAAATCCTGGGATTTTCATATCCAAACCCTAAATCTCTTGATATTTCCTTTTGAAACATCAATCCTAGGATTTGAGTGTCAAATCCAATTCTACCCTTACCAAGATTTACCATTTGCCCTAGACTACCTACAAGCCCTAAAAATCAAATGTTAGGGTTTCTATGAGGGAACAAACATATTACAGTTAGGGTTACTCTCCTAACGAGGGTTTCTATGTATCAACATGGGTTTTTACAAAATTAATGGCCTTCATCAAAATGAAGACTACAAACCCTAGACGTCAAGCGCTAGGGTTTCTATCAAAGTAGGGTTAGGGTTTTCTCACTTGACAAGGTTTTTCTACTTCAAGCATCATCTAAGGTTTTGTAATCACTAGATTTCAATGATGAAGTCTACAAACCCTATGATCAAGATATACATAGAAAATTCCAACACAATCAAAAACAGACCTTTGATTCAATTATGCAAATGCACATACCTTATGACTACATACCTTAGTCAACCAATATTGCATGAAGTTGTTGCAAGGCCTTCTCCTTGATTACATTGTCCAAGGTAATTTCTCTTTGACAAATGCCACAATCTTCCTAATGATTCTAAGATGCCAAAGCCAAAAGTTGTCTTTCAAGGGTGCTACGATCTCCAATGATGACATGATCCTCTACAAGGGTAATCACCAAACCAGGGTGTTATTCAAGGTTATCAACACAAGATAACCTTCCAGCATACTTCAATCTTACATGAGTGTTAATATAGGTATTCTTCCCTCTGGTTAGGGCTTTCTATTTTCACAATGTATCTATGTAGAATAGACCTATAAGGTCTTCAAGGCTTGCTTCAAGCAAGTCCCAAGAAGTTAGACGCATCCAACTAGCCAAACAATGATATTATCTATGAGATGATACCATTGTTCTTCTCAATTACAGGTTATGGTAGGATATAGAAGCTACTACAAGTTCTCACATAGGCTCCTTCCTTCACAGTTATAGTCAGAGATGAATAAGCTTCTCCTATTGTGATGCAATGCTTCTATCCTTGTCATAGATTGATATATATATATATATACTTCTGAGTATAGGCCTTTAATATGCTTTCCAAAACAAAAATTATTTAATCCTTTTTGGGTCGGCTTCTCAATAGTTAAGGTTTGGTCTCCCTATATATTTGTGTATAGGTCTAAGATCACTTTTATAGGAAATCTTCAATTATTTTCGGTGGTTCTAACTTTATAGTAGGTCTTTCAAAATAGGCCATCAATACTTCTAAACAACTCGGCCTATGTCCCTATCTTGCTAGCTATCTAGTCCTAAAATGATACTTTATTCCTTGATGTGATTACCCAAAAAGATAAATAGACTTCGGATCTCTGAGATTACATAGAATTTCGGAGTGGGGAGATTTCAAATCATAATATCTATGCCTAGGACTTCGATCCTTTCATCAAGGGACTCGACTTGAAAGGGCTATTAATCTAGACTCTCGGTCGTTAGAAAAAGTGCTTCTATTTTCCTCAAATTTTTTTGTTATCTTTGCTTAGGTTTGCGGCCTTATCACAAAGGTAAAGGCTTGAAGGTATGCTCAAAAAAGCACTCTTTTGGAGCTCATATTTTCTTTAGAAACTTTACCTTGAGGAATGATACAAGTAGACTCTTTATCTTTCAAGATGTGATCCTCCTCTAGCTGCCTTTAGACCACTGTCCTTAGCTCTAATACCATGTTGGAAAACTAGTTAGGGCAGCTTATTAAATTGTGTTTTCCACACATGACAGTGATTTGTGATTATGCTCTTTAATATGTGTGTATTCTTTTATCATCAAATAAATGCCAAACAAACAAAGATAACAAGGACACAAGATGTAGGCATCATGCAAGGGCAAAGCCCCTCCAACAAGGGAAAACACGCAAGAACTTCTCTTCTTATCAACTACAAATGAGACTTACAAGACCATAGACTCAAGACCAACACACCAAGACCAAGCCAACCACCCAACCAAGAGATCCGCTTCTCCAATAAAGTCTATCACTAGCTTCTACACAATTCGGTCGAGTGGAAACCCTAATATCACAGATGATCCATCAAGAGATATATCTGTGTCTCATAGCATGATTGTCCATGTGTGACATGTCAAGGGTTTCCCAAGGATTAACAAGGAAGCATCTTGTAAGAGTAGTCAAATTGTCACAAGCTCCCCCTAACAATATGCATGGCTTTGGCAAAATCTTATCATCAAAACTTGAAATATCATATCTGCCAAAGATATAATCATTAGATCAACAACATGAATTGATGTTTTGAGTATTCAAGACACATTCCACGTGATCTCCTTGTGGTTCAGCTTACTTCCTTCTCCAAACTTGTTTAACCTACTTTTCATGCTTGGTTATTATGTTTTTAGCTTGTTTAGCAGCCCAATTCAAGTTACAATCACGAGCCATATGACCAATATTATGACATTTGTAGCATTCAATTTTGTACATAAATGAGGAGGCATAATTTCTTCCTGCAAAGTTGCTTTTGGGAGACTGATGGGGACCATTATATTTGTCCTTGTTGTATGCCCTACATTCCTTGGCCATATGCCCAAAATTTGTACAAGAATAGCAATAACCAAAAAATATACATTGGTACCTAAGGATGGAGCTTGCCTTTATGAACTTCTAAAGTCTTTTTGCCTTGAGATCATTTGATGATATCCATTTCCTCTTGCATTCTTGACACCTTTTGCACACCTTCTTGGAGTAGGGTTTCTTTTAAGTTGATCTTGATTAATCACTTTGCTTTTGTTGGAACTGGGGACATCAACATTTCTTCCAAGCTTCTCCACATCCTTGTTGTTTGATGCATTAGGGTTTGAATCATTTTTGCTTGAGGGTTCACCTGCATAACCAAGACCTGATTTATCAAGGGGGGTCTTCGATGACTTAGGATGTCATCTAGGGTTTGAAAGCTCTTTAGACTCTTATTCAACAAGTCAACTTCTTTTCTAAGAGAGACAATCTCTCCTTTTAATTTTTCACAACCTTCATCTTTCATACTTAGCTGGTTCTCCATTTCTTCCATTATTCTTGTTGCTTCATGAGTTTCGATTTTTAGAGAGAGGATATTTGATTTAAGTAGGAAAATTTCTTCATCCCTTTCTTTTAGTTGACATGCCATAGCCTTTTTCTCTTTCTTTGCTTCATCAAACTGAGCTTTTAGGGTGGTGACTTCTTTATATTGACCAATTTTTCGTTTCTAATTTACTCAAGTCCTCATGTCTTTGTTCAAGACGGCTTGATAAAGTGTCCTCCCTTTTCTTTGCTTTATCCAACTACTTTGTCATGGATATGACTTCTTCATGACGTTTTTTCTTGTTTTGATACAATTCCTCCTTAAGTTTGTTGAGTTCATTATCTCTTTCTTGTACTTGAAGCTTGAAGAGGTCAACTTCCTTCCTTCTTGTCTTGTCAAGGTCATGGTTACCATCTTGATTCTTGTGCTCGCCTTTTGAGTTCCTCATTTTCCTTTTTCAAGTTGCTTATTTCTTCTAGGGCAGCTACAAGTTTTGTCTTAACATCTATTTCAACTTCTACTTCAAGAATTTCTTCATCACCATCTTCCTTTATACAATTGGTCCCTTCATTTTTGCTTTCATTTGTCTTCTTTGGTTCATCTTGATGCTCTTTGTCATCATCTTTTGGATCAGAGGTTATGACCAATAATCCTTTAGAGTGAAGATTTTCCCAAATCTCTTTTGCTGATGAACATTTCTCCATTTTGACCTTTATAGGATATGGTAGGCCACTCATCTTCTTCTTCCTTTGCGGTTCCAGTAACCATTGATTCCCAGACTTCAAAACCTTGAGCCATTAAGAAATTCTTCATTCTTGCCTTCCATATTTTAAAGTTTCCATTGAACAACAGAGCTTTCTCAATTTGATTATCCATTGAGGAGGTGACACCTTCGAATGGTTTGCAAGCCTTCTTCCTCGTCTTTGCCATTTGCATTCTAAGGATCTACATTCCAATTATAAGGCTGAGACTGAAGGTACAGGGTCTGATACCAATTGTTGGAAACGCTGAGAGGGGGGTGAATCAGTATTTCTTTTACAACTGTTATTTTTATGCCAGTTAAGATCACTTACAACTTGAACACAAAATGAACAGTGATATAAATAGTTTTATTAATCAATGATGAGGACCCCAATCCTCTTTTTACAATAAATCAAGTACAACAATAGTTTAGGGCTCCAACCCTCGATGAAGATTCCAATCTTCAATCAACCAGCCTTTGACCTGCCTTGTGCCAAGCTCCAACTCGCACTTCAACAAGGCACCAACCTCTTGGGCTCCAACCCTATCCATTGGTCCAGTGTAATGACCCATCTTAAATTAATAGGGACATAGAGATATTAGCATGCACACGAGACATGCATATGATAGCTACATATGCATGCATCGCTTGCACTGCACTAGTATATATATTAGTTAATATTAAAAAAAATGTTCGTATTAGGTAACAAATTAACTATTGAAATGAATACCTAACTTACAAATATATAGTAGGGTATATGATATACGTACCACCACCATAACCATATATATAATTCTAATATATATAGTTAAAGGAAAGTATGTATATTATATATATATATATATATATATTATATATATTATTAAATAGTGAATGTAATAAAGAGATTAATATATATAAAACCATAATACTATGAAAATAATTCGATTTAAATAAAAGTGAAACCTAACATTATGATAAAGGAGATATTGTATAAATAAGATTGCATGGTCAGCAAATTGGAAAGGGAGAAGGCGGTGATCGACTCTACAACTTATAATGATAAAGAAAAGGGAAGCGGTGGAAAGGTTTTGGAGGGCATAAAAGGAGGGAGGGGATTATAGAAAGGAGAGGAGAAAATTGGAAAAGGGAAAACGGAGGGAGGCAGAGGAGGAACTAATAAGAGGAAGATACAGAGATTAATGGAGATTGAGCAGTTGTTCTTGACACTTTTGGGCACGGGGGCCAAAATACTTCGAATTTGAAGTATTTTGGGGCTGGGTACTGAGACTGTACCTAGCCTGGCTGGGAGGTTTTTGGTCTTTTGGTAATGGGAGCAGGAATTGGAGCAAATCAAAAGCATCTTCCGCCAGGTAGGTACTTAACATCAGGTATGTACTCAACTGCAAATTGATAAATTCTTATATTTGGGATAGTTATATCTTGTTAAAATTTCAGGGCTTTACATTTGGTATCAGAGCTATGTTCAAACTCTCGGATCTGTTAAGTTGTTGAGATAAGGTTACATTTGAATTCAAAAAAAAAATGCTCCGTTCTCTTTCTATTTTTCCTGCAGACTGAAGTTCAAATGGAGGTATCCATTCCTTTTAAACTTTTGCAGTGCCTGCTAGACTTGTCAGTTTATAATTTATGCATTTCCTATGTCTCTTGCATTTTAAAGTTTGTTTTCTGTTATTGAAAATGCAAGACAACCTTTGACAGTTGTAGTTTGGCTTGGGGCCTTTCAAAAAAAATCTCTAATCATCTTATCTAAAGAAAATGTGCGTAATCCAATTTCATATCAAATAAACTCATCACAATATAGGCCTGAATGTGCGTAATCCAATTTCATATCAAATAAACTCGTCACAATATAGGCCTGAAGCCTGAAGCTGAACTAGATACACAAAGAATGTCTACGGTATAGGCAAAGAATGTCTACGGTATAGGTATAGAGGGAAAACAGATTAACAAAAAAATAAAAAAAAAATAAAAAAATTCTCTAATCCTCTTATCTAAGAAAATGTACCCATTCAATCTGTCAGTCTGTGGTCTAGTGGCAAACTGGAGTGGCTGTCATCACAATCACCCAGGCTCAAACCCGGACAGGAATGCTCCTTCTCTAGGTGAATGTATTGCCATTTGTGGCTTATTAATAGTGTCAATTACTGTATGTATGTGTGAGAGAAAAAGAGAGAGATATTTGCTTTGTTTTACAAGTCTAAGTGGAAGCCTGAATGAATATTTTCTTCTAATGTTCATATGTTTAAATGGACCACGGATGTTTGGAAAATCTTGAACTGAAAACCCAGAAATAAATCATTCTCTTTATTTGAGAGCTAAAGACAAGAAAGAGGGTGTTGTTACCTTACTGATTTATCCGACATATGAAAAAAAAAAAAAGCATTTAGGATGACAAGGTTACAATATAACAAAACATATTTTATAAGGCCATATCTCTACAAGTAACAGTCAGATAGCATCAGATTAAACTTGAAGACAACAGATTAGATTAATAAGGTATTTTGATAAAATGAACTTCAAAAGATGAAGACTGATGGTTCTCAGGGGAATAAGAACTTGAGCATCAAGGATATGGTTTCCATGTAGATGACTTTTCATGCATGACCTTACTAGAGATTTTGCAGGGGCTTCAGATATGCCTCTTCATTAACGTTTTATGAACCAGTCCAAAGAACGCCGACAAAGATCTGGAATTTTGCATGTTTATCATACTTATAAAAAAAAAAATGGTGCAGTCGGTGAAACAACCCAACGTATACCAAAGTTTTTTCAGTACAAGCTGCCAACAATTCGATGATCTGAGCATCAATGGCATTATTTTGCGGAACAAAATGACACTGCGTTCATCATTTGCGGAACAAAATGACACTGCGTTCATCATTTGAGAGCCTCCAGAATTGAAGAATTTTTACAAAACATGTCGAATAGATGGGAATTTGCCAACGAAATTTCCATTCATTTAAGAAAGAATTCACAAGACAATGCCACTGCAGTTAATAGACCTGCATATCTGTACATTACTTGGCAAGGAGCAAGGTTGTTCTACTGTAATATTCCCACTGAAGCTGGAGGATGAAAACAAGAAGATGAGGCAACAAAATGCGACGAAGAGTTTTAGAGTTCAAATGCAGAAGAAGTTGCCAAGAAGAATGACACAGAGCAACGAAGGAAACCTGCTTTGTTCAATCTTTTATTCTAAAATCTACCGCGCACAATTGAATTTGAAATAACGTAAATAACATGTCCGCCGGAGAGCAATTATACATAAAGGTTCGCAAAAAGCCAGTAGCCACGGTGCTCACACATAGTTTTTAAACGCCTGACACGTCGAAACTCATCTCTTAGGTGGCTATAAGGCAGATGTTCACCAATTAGTCAGAACGTTCTCAGGTCTTCACCCCTTGTTAAAGATGCCACGCAATGATGTATCCTTCATAAGTCGGCTATACATCTCAACGGTAACACGTATCAAGGAGTTAATCATACAGTAAAGGGGATTTTTATGATCTGAAACCTTTCGATAGAGAAATAACGTTTAATAAGGTTTGTTAATTTTTAAATTTATTCACAAGAACAAAAGTTTCGCCGCTGCAACGACATGACAGTGTCGCTGCTGCAATTCTGTTTGTGAAAACCGCTGTAGTCCGCCTATCTCTGCGACCATTTCAAAAAGAAATGTATTTTGTACACTGTTCCGTCACAGCCCGACTACCATTTCACTCTACGCATTATTTTACATACTATCGTTAATCCATTCGGTAACTGGCGAGAATAGCGACGAAATCCGAACCGTCACGTTCCAGGCACACTCGACCATCGACTAGCCGCCATTCTTTTGACCCGACATTGCTACACCTCCTGTCTGTAATTAATCATCACACTTTACTCTCTTTAATGTACATGCAAAATTCTATTACTTTGTTAAGACCAGACGATGAAATATTGCGTTAATGAGGACATCGGAATGGAATTTTACATTCTATCAGCCCAGTTTTGTGTATATTTCTGGATGCATCATCCTCGGAAAAGGTACCATTCCAAAGAGGTTCGTGTTATGAGTCATGATTGCAAGATATCTTCCTTGGTATACTCCAACCAGACTTGACTAGACTCGAAGGTGTAGAACTAGAAAAGAACCATCTCAGCAGTATTGTCATTACTTGCACCTTGTTCTGCACGCTCTCCAGGCCGTTGTACCTTTATTGAAAAACCAAGTTCTAAAATATTTGGAAATAGCAACTCATTACCATTGTGAACACTATCCAAGGCCTTAATCTCAGGTTGTGCAAGCTTTTTGCAATACTTCTCTTAATTCCTCACCGAGACCTTCTTAGACCCTTTCCGCAGAATACGCAAATTATTATTTTTAGCCAAAAAAAAAAAAAAGTCTTTTTCTTTATCTTTAGATTTTTTTTTTATTTCTTTCTTAGCTAGCCAGAATCTTTCTTTTTACAGTTCAGAATATATATATATATATTTGGGCATATTATCTTGCCAGTCGATTTTTGGACATAGTATCTTACCAGTCAGAGTCTCGGGTTTATCTTGCCAATAAGAGTATATTCTGGTTTTGCCATATCGATAAATGGTTTAGTTTATTGATGAGTGGTTTCTCTTTTGGGTTTGCCATATTGATAAGTACTCTTTTTTTTACGGGACTTGCCTACCCTGTTTCTTAATATCAAATACTATATATTATTATATCTATATATACTATATATTAGTTTAGTTTAATATTTATAAATAAAATAATGTAATGGTTGTGAACTTTGCGAAATCGTTGTCCGGTAACATCTCCTTTATTCTTGAGTATTTTAGGTAATGACTTGGCAATAACATCCAAAGGGTCTTTCGTAATTTTGTTGGAGCTCGGACCTGAAGATATGCCACACTGTTTCCTAGGTGGAGTGCCTGATATGTGACTGTCATCTGATGCTTCGAAGTTCAAAACGTGGTTATAATCTTAATGTTCTCTTGGTTCTCGTTTCACTCGAACACAATTGTTACTCCCATCATATCATAATTTTTATTTTTTTTAAGAAAAATATAGATTTTGGCAAATTTTGGTTGCTCATTGTATGTTTGTGATACTTAAGAGAATATGTATTAGCCATAAATAAACAGGACCCTGATGCCACTCCAGATTCCAGTCTATTCTTCTGAAATTATATCGTTGTCATTTATTTTAGTTGTAATTTTGAGTCAGGATTTACTATAAAGGTCTGTAATTCTGCAGTAGAAGGAGGTTTATTGTTCCAATTCATACTCTTAGAGTGAAACATTAGATTTATTCTTTTATCTTCTTGGCCAGATTGATTGTATCCTTTGTCAGAGTCATTCTTAAACAAAACTGATTCTAACAATCATAATCACATTTTCATCCTAATTTATTTCTTCTTAGCACGATATGAGGATGCAAAGTTCTTTTATCAGTTGGATACAAGGAAGCGATTAGTTGAATTTCATGAGCAGCTAGATGGTATACTTTTAGGAAATTATCTGGATAGTCGGCGAACCTGTTTAAGTAATAATGGAGCTAGTAAACCATGCACATTTGAATTGACAATTGGAAGCATATATCTTTCTGTTAATTCTGAAAATTTTGAGGCATTTCCTTCGAGTGTGACTCCTCTACCCAATACATCTCAAATAATATCATTGTTTAGGATTTCCACCCCTGTTGGTCCATAGACAGTTGAAGGATGCATTGTTCATTGTTTTGGTGTAATAACTGAACATCTTTTAGAGATGTTGATGATCTTTTACTTGGAGTAGGACAAGGTTTTGTCTTGGTTGATCCTTTTCGAAGTTCTGAAGTACCCAAGTTAAGAAATGTTCCCATTCCAAATATATTGGTAGTGCCATAATTGCCACTCTTGATTCCTTATGTGGTTGGAGGAGATGGATCAACAGTCTTATATAAAGGAGAGATCCGGGATATCCAGATAAGTTTTACAAACGCTGTTCCTGTGGTGGAGGCAAATTCACTTTCTGGGAAGAAACAGGAAAACGTAATTTCTATTGGGTATGAAATGTTATAGTCAACTCTTCCTTTGCAGCTTGGTACATCAGTGGTTATCCCTGTTAGGCTACAAGCTGGGCAACTGAATTTGGAATTGGATAATGTTGGTAATAGAAATGGTTTTGGGAATGTTGGAAGGATATTCAAGGAAGGAAACAGGCCTTCATTGGTGATTCATTATGCAGAAATGGCCGAGCTGATGTGCAAGACACAGTTAAATCTCTGAAAGCATTTGTTCAAATCATATTTTACCTGTTCTAAAATAGAGGACAACCTTTAAATCTTTGCTTAATAGAGGAAGAACCTAGGACGAGACCTAACTGGCTAGTCTGAAACCTCTATTCCGAGCTTGATCAGGCCTGTGGAAGTTGAGATTTATCACTTGTCCAGTAGTCATTACTGTCAGTCCTCTGATTTGAAGACCGAGCATGGGTAAAGGACTAAGGCATACTCATCTGAGTTTATAATACAAAGTAAGTGAAGTTTTGATGACAACAAAGGAATTAAGGTCACTTTATTTCTGCATATCATCATACGAAGAAGAAGGCATACCATTTGAGGCTTGTATTTTTAGTGTTGGCTTTGTCCCCATATCTTTGTGACATTGATGAGAAGAAGGAAACTTGTTTCTATACAAAGGAACTAAGGATTGAAGCTGTTATGAATGAGACTTGTTATTTAAATTTCTCTGAAGTTCAAAAATTGCCTTCATATCTATGTTATGAAGTCAAGATATGAGCCATCTCTGAACTATACTCTCATGATCGAGACTCAGTAAAGAACCTAATCATTTTTTAAGAACTTTGAGAGATATTATGTCATGGACTGATATATCTACTAAATCTTCTGGATGCACTGCAAGGAGCTGACCAAAGGAATGAGGAAGAGGCTTATGTTTCAAGCTATAAAGATATTTGAAGAACTATGGATGGTCAATACTAAGATTGAACCAAATATGGGAACTGAATTCTCTCAAAGGTATATCTGATGTCAAGTCTCTATTGTGGAGGAAAGATTGGTCCACAGATTTGATGAACATTGAGGTTCCACAGATTTGATAAACATTGAGGTTGTATTAACCCTTGATAATTTTAGATCTTAATGAAAGACTTCTATATGTTATTGTAGACACAAATATGAATAATCCTCAAAGTTTGAGATGTAAGTAAATAATAAATGACCTATTCTGAAAGAAGAACATCACTGTCAAGAATCTTGACTTCAATGAAGAGAAAGGCCAAGTCCCTGTGTTATTTCTATGGAAGGACAAAAGTTGCAAGATGTTTAAATCTGCCACAGTAAGCTAGCTACAAGTCTGAGACACATAATCATAGAGTCTTTAAAAGACATTAAGAAATGGTCAAGGTTGGAAGTCTGGTATATATCATAAAATGAGAAGCCTTTAAATAGGTGTGTAAAGCTGAATGTTGAAACTATCATCTGTTGTCTTGGAATTTGATGAAGTCATGTCTTCTAACAAAAAAAAATCCCTAGGACTGTTGGATACAAGAATGAATGTCGAGGGTTGGTATACTCTAGACCAATCTTGAAGAATTATTAATTTGCAAACTCTAGGGGTTGGATAGAAAAGCATATGACATAGGAATTAATTGTTTCCGTTTAAAAAAGAAACCCTAGCTCCTAGAAGATTTGACATTTTGATGGTTAGTTGCAAGAAATCTAAAGATTAAGAAGGAGCTCAAAAGATAAGTATCTTGTATTTTTGAATGATGTGGACAAGGTCGATAAGGATTTCTTGTCGATGATATGGACTCCTTGATGTTGTGAATTCCTTGATGATGTTGACTTCCTGATGATGATAATATGGACACGATTAACTCCTTGATGAGTTGAACGAAAGGGAGTTGACATATTCTCTAGAGATAAGTACTTTCTTGATTATTTTTGATATTATTCTTTTAATTATTATTAGTTTCTTGTATTTTTATATTTTGCTTGGACGGATTTGTTTTTTTTTTAAATGCTCTACAACCTTCATTTAATTAGCATTGATAGGATATAAATACCAACATGAAACTTGCTATAAAATCTAAATTATGAATTAAGATATCTTTAAATTTGTCTCATTAATGCATATAGACATGATTGACGAACTAGAAATAAAAGAATAATTACAGGTTATTATGAAAGCTAATGACATGAGCTAGATATGGCCAAGTATGTTATATTGTAGATAACATGTATGAATTATACTGAAATTGTTTATTTGATAATGTATAGACAAGTGTTTATGTTGCAGATAGCATCATTACCAAAATGACCACGTGATGACAAAAGTTTCAAGAACAATTGAGGCTCAATAAGATTCCATAATAGGGTGATAACCTTGGTCCTACAGGGAGGGGTGGAGGTGTTACCCACCGTTTATCCTCCAAAGCCTGGAGTCATGGGAGGATTGTGCGAGACACGCTCCCCTAGATGTGTGATGATGACTGCCGGATGCCTACTGAGAAATCAAGTCGATGTAGTCGACACGGATTAGTATAGCTGAAGCCATGGCATACTCCAGTAGAGGAAGGATAGGATGGGAGCAGAAGAGATTAGGAAGGATAGGATGATTTTAGAATAGCTTGGGTACCTGGCTAGGACAAAGCATGAATATTGAAGTTGTAACAAAAAAAAAAGAGTTTTTAAAATATAAATTTTAAAAGTGTCCTCACATTAAACGAAAATCCAATTATGAAACATAATCCTTGCATGATTATACTTATAGCTAAATAATTACTAATACTTTATATACCCTAACTTCGAGACGAAGTTTTCTAAAGGGGAGGTGTATGTAATGACCCATCTTAAATTAATAGGGACATAGAGATATTAGCATGCACACGAGACATGCATATGATAGCTACATATGCATGCATCGCTTGCACTGCACTAGTATATATATTAGTTAATATTAAAAAAAATGTTCGTATTAGGTAACAAATTAACTATTGAAATGAATACCTAACTTACAAATATATAGTAGGGTATATGATATACGTACCACCACCATAACCATATATATAATTCTACTATATAAAGTTAAAGGAAAGTATGTATATATATAGTATCATATATATATATATATAATATATATATTTAAATTAGTGAATGTAATAAAGAGGAATAATATATATAAAACCATAATACTATGAAAATAATTCGATTTAAATAAAAGTGAAACCTAACATTATGATAAAGGAGATATTGTATAAATAAGATTGCATGGTCAGCAAATTGGAAAGGGAGAAGGCGGTGATCGACTCTACAACTTATAATGATAAAGAAAAGGGAAGCGGTGGAAAGGTTTTGGAGGGCATAAAAGGAGGGAGGGGATTATAGAAAGGAGAGGAGAAAATTGGAAAAGGGAAAACGGAGGGAGGCAGAGGAGGAACTAATAAGAGGAAGATACAGAGATTAATGGAGATTGAGCAGTTGTTCTTGACACTTTTGGGCACGGGGGCCAAAATACTTCGAATTTGAAGTATTTTGGGGCTGGGTACTGAGACTGTACCTAGCCTGGCTGGGAGGTTTTTGGTCTTTTGGTAATGGGAGCAGGAATTGGAGCAAATCAGAAGCATCTTCCACCAGGTAGGTACTTAACATCAGGTATGTACTCAACTGCAAATTGATAAATTCTTATATTTGGGATAGTTATATCTTGTTAAAATTTCAGGGCTTTACATCCAGGCTCCAACCCACTACTTCAATTCTTAAATAATAAGTACAAGATGTTCTTCAAGGCTTCCCAAACACTTCTGCAACAATCCTTGCCAATGTCTTCAAAAATGCTGTCAATCAATCTTCAGTAACCCTTCATTCATCAATGGCAAAAGCTATCTCCACAACTTTTCATTTCTACGCAGGAAAACTTCTTTAAAGAATATTCCATGAGGCCTTAAAGGTCAACAAACTCCTTGATCCTACAGTGTCTTGAATGGTGCTTCAAGGATGATCACATCTCAACTTCAAAGAACCAATTCATATCTTTGAAACTGCCACAAAAGTATGCTCTAAGTCTTCTCCAAGGATTGTCTCATATATTCTTCAACAATCTTGAAAATGGTCTTCAAGATTATTCAAATATGCTTTTTAATAAAAATGACTTCAAGGGTCTTGCAACAGTAGATGTTTCACAAACTGCTTCACAAGTCTGTTCCAAAAAAATGCTCAGTAATGCTTCAAAGAACTATATCCAAACAAGTTTATCATTGAAAGGTGATCTGCTATGACATTTTTCACTTCTATACTCCATAGGTCTGAAGATTAGTCATTGAGGCTTCTCTGTTTAATAGATCAAGATCTGTCCTATTGAAGTGTGAAGTCTGCTCCTGTAGAGACAAAGGATATTTTCTGTCAAATGCCACAAGAAATTACAACAAAGTGTTTTCCATGTTGCCACATGAAGAAACCTTAGTGAAGTTTGTTCAAAGTCGTCACAACCAGACCACAGAGAAGACTGCTATAGGATTCCACGAAGAACCAAAGGAGAATACTTTGCCTCAAAAAATCAAGGTAAACTCATCCACTAGGAATATGATAGATTTTTCCTTTGAAGTATGTGATGCTTGGCTTCCAATCGATGAATAAAACACTGAGAAAAGAGCCTATCAGAACTTGCACAACTGTCTTCGGGGTAATTCTACAGGTCTGAAAATGTGCTCAGAAGTTACAATACGTACAACAAACGTCTGCTACAGATTGAGTTTACTGGACCGAGTATGTCATAAGGTCGAGTCACAGTGCCACATGGTTGAGGTAGTGGTCTCTACGAATTTCCTGCAAAAGAAATCCACAACCCGGAAATTTCTGAGTATAAAAACAACTCCGAATTTCCAAACAAAAGTATTCCACTGAAGCTAGTTTACTATTTCGCTGCTCCTCTCTGAGATTGCTTTGACCGAGTTTGATAGATGAATTGAATGAGCTCAGACCATTTATATATACACAGTTGCAAGTTGAACAATCGCGTCCTTTGATAGGAACCGACTTACGAATTGGTGGAGTCAACCAATATTAAATACGTAATATGTCCAACGTTCAGCGTTAATATTTTGTTCAGCGTCCAACGTGTAATTTGTTCATCAAATAAGCAGTGTAATACATTGTTTTGGAAATATTTTGTTATATAGCGTAATGTCCAAAGTGTTCTTGTTTCTGCGATGACAACATTACATATGGATTGGTGAAATGTTCATGTATATATGTAAATATTTTATATATATTTCTTTTCATTTATATAGATTTTCTTTTGCTTGTTCTTATCATGTATATATATTTCTAGGATTATGGTTATAATTTATGAATTTGGCATATGAATTTAGAGCTTTGGGAATTTAGGGCTTAAGAGTTATATGTGCTTCAATTGGCATATGTATTAGGGCATCCTATGGTTTCTAAAGCAAGGCCTTCTAGATTAACGTTTTCATGCTAGCGTTTGCTGGCTAACTTTTGTTCATGAAACAGCTAGGGTTTAGGGCAAAGGTGTCATATTTAATAACACTAGGGTTTTCTCTTTGGCACCTAGGGTTTGCAATCATATGTTATGGTTTTCGAGTATGCTTCAACATGGCTAGTTATGATCGTAGGATTTCATTAATCATACTTAGGGCATCATTTTTAGGGCTTTCAAGCAATTAGGGTTAGGGTTTAGCCATCTTCAACAATGCCATATTGACATCAATAACAACTTTAACCAACACCTTTGGAATCACTCCTTATCTTCCTATTTGATCCATTCATCTAGTGATTCCCCTTATATCAAGTCTCCTACCATCGGTGAAATTCTGTAAAGAGCAAGGAGACTTAGTTGAGGTGACAGTGGGCTATCGCTCCATTGTTGCCCTTGAACTAGTAGTTGCTCTATAGGATCCCCTCCTAGGACTCTGCTAGTTTGAGCGGTAACAGGTCTTACACATCATGACTTCGACTCTGACTCAAAATAAAATCCCTAGAGCACTCAATGGGTGCTTTAACCTATTGACCAATGAACCAAGCATGAAATTCGTGCTTTAATAAGTCAATTTTCTTCCCAATAAAAATCCTTTTTCTTTTCTTTTGACAGTACATTATGACATGACACAAGTGACAATTATGAAAACCAAAACTAGTGTTGAAATTTCTAAGTCTGACACGTTAGAAACCCCTACTGCATTATCTGGTTTATTTCTCCTACTTGTTTTATTCCATTAACAAGTTATTTATAAATATAAATATTGAAATAAACACAAATTCACCCTTAACTCATATACAGATCACCAACAGGAATACTGAAACAAACACACAAGGGACACCGTTATTTTTGGACAATCATCCCCGGAAAAACCCAATGCAAGAAAATCGGTGCAGCAGTTCTGAGGGTGTTATTATTATGCAGATTCTTGAGTACAAATAGGGTGTTGAAATGGCTCACCCAATAGAGATTGTTACACGACAATAATACCTCTTCTCGGAGACAGATATTCAACCTCTCAACTCTAGTCTACCCACGAAAATCCTTTTGGCGCTTCCTCTTGGCCCTGCGTTAGCCTTGCTAGCTTCAGCGCAACTCCTGAAGCCTACGCGTCACCCACGCAGGCCCCTCAGCCTTTGCACAGTCCCCAGCTGCCTCTGTGTAGCTTCTGTTGCCTTTACGTATCTCTAGCTCCCTCTACGTCAGCCTCTTCGGTCTCTGCTATGTACTCACTGCCCCTCACTACAACAGATCACATGCTCGAATTTTCTCAGCAAGCCCCCCTCCAGAAATTCGAACTGATTGATCAATCTTCGTGTTTCTCCAATTGACCCTCAAGCCTCCTCTTATACTTTTCCTATTGAGTCTTCAATGGCCGAGATTAAGTCTCTAATCAACGGCTAAGATTAGATTTGGCTTGATCCATGTCATTTAGAACATCTAACCCAGTTTTATATTAATACCCATTAATATTTTAATTTTCCTAAGTTTAGACTTAGGAACCCCATTAAAAATATTAATTATTTTAATACCTCTCCAACAGGGTGGAATTTCCCCAAACCATTTTTGGGTTTTGGAGATCTTATGTGCCTTAGCCTCTCCACCAATTATCATGGCTAGAGCACATCCGCTGCTACCACAAATCAACACTCCCTCTTAGCAAAGAATGTGCTCTAGTAATGCTCCATCACTGAAACATCATGCTGATCTGTTCGCACTGGTACCTATGCTGATGCTTGCCCTGCTCCCCAACATCCACTGCACTACTGCTTCCTGTATTGTTGCCCATCACACTACCACTGCCACTGCTACATCTATACTGCAGCTCCCTCTCAACATGTTGCCCATAGCACTGCCACTACTAACTGCTGCACTGCAACTCAGTTACCGAGAAGTAAGTAACTGAATTACCCAAATTCTGACATCCTTGTTAGTCCGAAAGCCTCCTGATGTTGAAGCTACCTCTACTACTATCTTGTGCTCCCTCTGCGTCGCTGTAAACACCTTTGTGCATCTCGTATTGTTGCAATCTCCACTGTGCAGCTAGAGACCTCTGCACTCTAACGCTGCCTTGTCGCTCCATCACATCTTGCTTCTACCCGACATCTGTCATCCTGCTACTATCATTAAGGGCTCTCGTAGCTGGATATAATCTAAGAGTTTAGACACCTCAAAGGTCCTACCCCCGTTCTATAGTCCTCTCAACTACAGCTCTATGTCTCCCCACCTCTTCTCTAGAGGTGCATGAGCACTCATGGCACAGTCATCATAAATATTGACTTTTTTCTCCGCCTTAGCCAGGGCTTCCTTGGAGTCAAAATCCTCTCCCTTGTTCTTCTTCCTAGGACACTAGGATGCATAATGACCCATCTCCCCACAATGGAAGCACTTCACCTTGGAGATATCCTTCTTCTTCCTCTTACCCTACTATCCCGCAGATGCCGGAGCCGCATCCTCCTCCTCCTCTTTCTTGATTTGACTTCCCTTCCCACTACTCCCCACCTTGGTCAACATCGGATCTCTTCTTGGCGAATAGTTGCCCACATCTCTTCCCATCTTGGAAAAGTAGCTCTGCCCAAAATACCTTGGACAAATGTCTCCCACTCCTCGAAGACTGCATTCAGGGCGATCCTCACCATGAAATCCCGATCTGACGTGGGCCCTATGAAAGTAAGTTGGTCACCAACCTCCTGCAATCTGGGGAGGAATAAATCTATCTACTCCCCCTTCTGCATCTAATACGTCCGCAGTTGATTCTCTAATAGCATCTTCCGCTACACGGAAGTGCCTTGATACACGGTCGTCAAAGTATCCCACATTTCCTTTGTTGTGTTTTTCAGCAATATGTGGTACGTCATGATCTTTGACCCCGTCAAGGCTTATGCACTTTGCCCTCGCCATTGCATCCTCATACTTCTCATTATCAGCTGGGTCTAGACTCTCTCTGAGTTTCAACTTCCCTCCTGGAAATCTCCCTCTAAGTCCTAATTTCCTTGCTGGAAATCTTCTGCCAAATGTCGAACCACTCCTCTCCAATCCTCTTTGCAACTGCAACTCGGATTTGGATTTCTTGGCTAGAAATCCGTCAAGGTAGCGACTCCCTCTACCTTGGTTTTGTCCCGTCAGGTATTTTTCTGCTTCGACAGAAACAGCACCCCACCAGCTTCCCAATCCACAATCTTCCCACAGCTCCCTAGGCCCGAGCAACTAAAGAAACTGAGCCTTCCATCTCTACACAAATCAGGCAAAGGCTGAATCACTCCTCTGGCCAACTGCGTCAATCCTACCTGGCTGGGTAGGATGACGTGGCTCTTCGTGAGTCTCTTCTGCTTCTCTCTGCCTCTGCAGTGGCCCTCTTTGGCTCAAAATGATGACGCAGGCCCTCTGCATCACTCTTTCTCTGCTGCCTTCTGCTTAGGAGCAACTGTCTCTCGGGCAGCTGCTACTGTTGCAAATTTCCGATATCGCTTATGCCTTCAGTCCTCCTGTGATCTGCAATGCTCTGATACCATGTTGAACTTTCTAAATTTGACACATTAGAAACCCCTACTACATTATCTAGTTTATTTATCCTACTTATTTTATTCCATTAACAAGTTATTTATAAATATAAATACTGAAATAAACACAAATGCAACCTTAACTCATATACAGATCATCAACTAAAATACTGAAATAAACACACAAGGAGCACTGTTATTTTTGGACAATCGTCCCCAAAAAAACCCAATGCGGGAAAATCGGTGCAACAGTTCTGAGGGTTTTATTATTATGCAGATTCTTGAGTACAACTAGGGAGTCGAAATGGCTCACCCAACAGAGGTTGTTACACAGCAGTAATACCACTTCTCGGAGACAAATATTCAGCCTCTCAACTCTAGTCTGCCCCACAAAAATCCTTTTGGCGCTTCCTCTTGGCCCTGCGTCAGCCCTACTAGCTTCAGCTCAACTCCTAAAGCCTCTGCATCTTCCTTCTGACTCTCTGTGTCAACTCTCTGGCCCTCTCTGTCAACTCTCTGGCCCTCTCTGTCACCCATGCAAGCCCCTCAGCCTCTGCGCAGCCCCAACTACCTCTACGTAGCTTCTGGTGCCTCTACGTCAACCTCTTCAATCTCTGTTATGTACTCACTGCCCCTCACTGCAACATATCACTTGTTTGAATTTTCTCAGCAAGCCCCGCTTCAGAAAATCGAACTGACTGATCAATCTTCGTGTTTATCCAACTGACCCTCAAGCCTCCTCTTATACTTTTCCTATCGAATCTTCAACGGCCAAGATTAAGTCTCTAATCAACGGCTAAGATTAGATTTAAAACATTCTCACCCAGTTTTATATTAATACCCATTAATATTTTAATTTTCCTAATTTAGACTTAGGAACCCCATTAAAAATACTAATTATTTTAATATCTCTCCAACCAGGTGGAATTTCCCCAGACCATATCTGGGTCTTGGATATCTTATGTGTCTTAGCCTCTCCACCAATTTTCATGGCTATAGCACATCCGATGCTACCAAAAATCAACAATTAGTTAATAATTTCCAATATCTGGAAGGGTCGAATAGGAGAAGATTGTAGCACTGAGTTGTCGGAGGGAGATTGAATTTATCTAGAGGAGGTCGATTTGCTTGGGGGCCGAGTTTTCCCTAGTGCGCATTAGAGGAGGGTGCAGGTCAAGTTGTTAGCAGAATTGTTGGGTCGAATTCTCTAGGCCGATCTAATCAGGAAACTAATTTCCTTGAGGTTGAGTTACCTTGGCCGAATTCATTATGATGACGCTCAGTTATAGGTTCCAGATTTGTATTTTTTCTTGAATCTTTGTGGGTTGGAAAACCCAGATTTTTCAAATAATGAAATGGCGAAGAATTGTTGTGGGTGAATTTGTTTTGCAATGTGTGATTCATCTCTTTGGTTTATTTCTACTGAATATATTTAATTCTAGATGTTAAAAATACTAGTGGTTTTATTTTTGGTTATTCAGTAAATTATTTGGGTAAATAAATAATTTAATAGGGATAAACTAAATTGTCGTGAGAAAATAAATTTGGCTAGTATTAGAAATTTAACATTGCATCAAAGTTGTCTAGAAAAACTTTAAAAAGGAGATCTAAGATCACATGGGTTTGCAGCAGCGAGTTTTCCTTTTTGCAACAATAGAATTATTTCTTAAAATTTACAATTGATATTTGTCGTCGTTGTCGATTTGTAGAGATGGAATCATTTAGCAGTTTGAGATACGAAGACAAGTTGGATGGGGTACCAAATTTCAGCCTCTGGAAGGAGTGAATTACCATAATTCTAAAGATGAACGGTCTTTGGGATTTAGTAAGCAAAGACATGCAAGTTCCTTCAAATCTGAATCTTGCACTAGAATATAGAACCAAGGAAATGAAAGCAAGCTACATACTTTTGGATAGTGTGAGCGATCACATAATTCCTCACATATCAGGGAAGGACACCAAAAGAGAGATGTGGGTAGCTCTGACTGGTCTTTATCAGAGTACAAACAAGAACACAAAAATGGTACTATGAGAAAAGTTAAACATTATTAAAATGAACAAATCTAAGACTGTGACATCTTATCTCACAAGGGTCCAGCAAGCTCGTGATGAGCTCGTAGCTGTTAGAGAAATGGTGCATGATTCGGAGCTGGTCAACGTTGCTCTCAAGGGGTGCATAAAGCAGTGGTCCACTTTTGTGGATGGGATTCTTACTCGTCAACGGCTTCCTGATTGTAGTAGGCTATGGGATGACTTCATCCAGAAGGATATCTGAGAAAACTCATTTTAACTGGAGGACAGCAAAAGGGCAGTGAGGAGAAAGATGAGCTTGATCTTGCTGCACAAGCAAAAAAGGGCAAAGCGAAGGCTAAGCAAAACTAGAGTGGAGGAGCATCTTCACAAAACAAAAAGGAAAAGGACATGAGAAAAGTAAAATGATTTTCTTGTCATAAGTTCAAGCATTTTGCCAGTCAATGTCCGAACAAACACAAGGACAAGGGTAAGACTGTTACAGCAACTACTGTGTAGATGGAGGAGATGATCGAGGGAAGTTTGAGAAAAATTTGTCCTTATAATCTCTCCTTTTCGTAACCAATATGCGTATTGAATTCCAGATGGACTCAAGGGGCATCATGGAGGTGAACGAATTGTTATATGTACAGGGTTTCAAGAAAAATCTCCTTTCAATTTCAGCTATGGAAGACAAAGGCAGGAGGTCAGGTTTACAAAAGGTGAAGTGGTTGATGCACTGAAAGGGACCGATTTTAGCAAGAAGTGGATGATTGGTAAAAGGGAGAGAGATCTCTATCTGTTGAGAGGACAGTTGGTGAAGGCTCTCATTCATGAGAGTGATAGCCACAATGAGATTTGGAATAGGAGGATGGGGCACCTACACTACAGAGCTCTTCCTATGGTGCACAGGATGGTTGCTAGTTTCCAGAGATCCGGGTGGAGCATGATGGAGTGTGCAAAGGGTGTGCACTTGGCAAGCAAGCCAAGGTTGTGTAACCTCATAGTGAGACCAAGTCAAAGGGCATGTTAAACTTGGTGCATTCTGATATTTGTGGTCCTTGTCTATGACATCGATCACATGGTCCTTATACTTTGCGACATTCATAGATGATTATCCCAAGAAGACTTGGATCTACTTCCTGAAGACCAAGGATGAGATCTTCAATCAGTTTCAGGAGTTCAAAGCACTTGGGGAGAACTAGGCAAGAAGGAAGATTAGGGTGCTGAGATCCGATAATGGTGACAAGCACACCTCCAACGAGTTCTAGTACAGCTCACAGTACCTTACAACCCTCAACAGAATGGGATTGTCGAGAGGAAAAATAGGACCATCATGGAGGCAGTGAGTGTTTAGAAATCTAGGAGCAACTAGTTTAGGTGATTTCTCTTACTTTGATAATTGCTTGTGATATTATTTTACTTGATTAGCTTCTTCTTTCACTTGATTATTATTGTGTTCTTTATCATCAAACAGTTATCAAACAATGAAGATCAATGAGACAAGAGGACACAAAATGTAGGCTGCAAGCCATGGCCAAAACCTCTCTTCTTGAGAGGAAAACCCACAAGAATTCTTCTCTTCTTATAGAATATTCAGATGATGAATTCCAAGACCTAAGACCCTTGACAAAGGCCCCTCCAAGACAAATTCAACCTTCCTTTTTGATGAGCTTTCCTTACATAGCTTACCGCAACAAACTTTGACCTTCCAGCAACTTTTCTAGCAACTTCGACCCCAACGACTTTTCCAACAACTTCGACCCCAACGACTTCTCCAGCAAATTCGACCCCAACAACTTCTTTGGCAAATTCGACCCAAGCAACTTCTCCAGCAAATTCGACCCCAGCAACATTGACCTAGCAACTTCAAAATTTTGTTGCACATGAGAGAGAGAGAGAGAGACCCAAAGACTTCGACTTGCGCTTCTTTCTTGAACTTCGCTTGCCTTAGGACTTCCTTTAAGATTGAACTTCTTTCGCTTCTTCGTATGTCTTGGAAGTGTGCTTCAAATGAGGTCAAATGCCTCTTACATATAGGCTTTCTACG
Organism: Pinus taeda; assembly: GCA_000404065.3. Taxonomy (NCBI): domain Eukaryota; kingdom Viridiplantae; phylum Streptophyta; class Pinopsida; order Pinales; family Pinaceae; genus Pinus; species Pinus taeda. The sequence continues at coordinate 119,669 of APFE030832909.1, forward strand.
TGTACAAATTGTCTCCATGAGGCCGACTTGATCTTTCATGTAGGCCGACTTGTTGCAACTAAGTTGACTTGTCTTGGAGGGTCTTTTATGACCCAAATAAATTTATTTTACATAATTCAAGATGCCCAAAGGGGTCTTACATATTACAATGACTCAATTGACTCCTAGACTTTATGACAAAGCCCTAGAAGCACTCAATGGATGCTCCACCTATAAATAAAATGACCTTGACCATGAAACCATGCTTCAAAATAATAATAATAATAATAATAATATATTTTTCTCTTTCCATCAAATACATAAAATTATGATTACACCGAACCTAGTTATACTTTTCAACACTCCCTCTTAACTAGGGAGGTATTCATAATCCATACAAGGTACTTGGACATTCTCACACTGAAGAATTATCATAAGAAGAGTCAGATTAGTCAGCCATCTCATAAGTTATCTTATCAGCGTATATTAATGCATCTTATCATATCAATCGGCATTTTCACATAGCAAGGCCTTGACTAACAGCGATATCTCTCCACAAGAATAGAGCACAATATTGGTGAGACAATGACTAATAGACACCTTCATCATTGTCTCTCAAGGCACATACCCCATCCGGATGTTCACAAGGTATGTCCTTCTAGGACCATTTCCATAAGTTATCTTATTAGCTTATATTAGTGCATCTTATCATATCAATCAGCATTTTCACATAGCAAGGCCTTGACTAACAGTGATATCTCTCCATAAGAATAGAGCACAATGTTGGGGAGACAATGACTAATAGACACCTTCATCATTGTCTCTCAAGGCACATACCCCATCCAGATGTTCACAAGGTATGTCCTTCTAGGACCATTCCCATCTTGGATTAACGCATCCTCATGGAATTTCCTCTTCGACTACTCTTACCTATTGGATGCCCTACTTCATCCTCAAAGAGTATCGGAATCAGTCTCAGATGCTTACCCAATCCTCCATTCTTTCTTCATCACATGAAGACAAGAATGATGTGTCTATCTCTCCCTCTTAACTAGGGAGGATCTACCATTCCTGTAAAAGGAATATAACCTAACAAGGGACTCGCCCAAGCTCCCTTTTAACAAGGGACTCGCCCAAGCTCTCTCTTAACAAGGGACTTGTTACAATAGCAGCTCTCTTCGGTGGAGATCATGGTACTATCAACTGCATGTAGGGCGCCTACTTTCGGCATCATGTCATGAACTTCACTTCTTCATCATGGAGCCTTCTTCCTGTAGAGCATCGACCATCTTCATCATCACTTCCCTTCAACAAAACATTGTGTTGAACCAATAGTCATGTCATCCTTCTCTTCATTGGAAAGTGATATTCTAGTCCACATCTGGTTATCCTTCATACAATGACCTTTTCCAAGTTATCATTCTTTCAAGATCTTCCATTCAATCTCATGAGTACTAGTTGTAGGTGACTTCTACAACCTTCTTTCAGTAACCCTGTTTCAACCCAACCAAATGATTTCAAAAATCAAAATGAACATTAAAATTACCTTTTTATGATGGCCTTTCGTCATGACATTTGTTTCCTGCAACGTCAACATCTTTTCGCAAATGTATGAATCCATCTCCAAGACATACATTACCAACGTTTTCCTTTCTCCAACGTACATATCAGGGTCTTCATATCTTCTCCATGGAGATGCATAGCTAATCTTTCTAGTTATCAGATGTTGATCACTTATCTTATTTGAGACAGTAGATGCACCTTCTCATGAACTCTTCTTTCATATCTCATTTCATCATATGAATCATAGTTGCCAACTACCTCATATTCTCCATGAGATCATATTATGTTGATTTCATCTTGTCAATGTGTAGAAGAGTTCAAGGCATATCGTCTGCATGCCTTTATGCATCATTCTAATGGAAGAGTTTTCTTCTTCATGCTCAAGAGGTAGAGAATTTTTAACGATTCTATCTGCAACCATATGATGACATGACTTTACTTCCTCCTCCTTTTAGTCATCTAAATTTTCTTCCAATAGCTTCCTTTCCTTGCTTGAAGATACCTCAACCAACTTGACATGTTGCATTCATTTGTCACCATACCTTCATCCTCCTAACCAATAGATCCCACACTCGGTGGAATGTGGACTTTCTACGAGACACTTGCTTCTTCTAAGTAGAGGTGAACCTTCTAATGAAGATTCCAATGGAGGATCTTGATGATACTCATTTTGTAAATGCTCCCTTCTAATGATGATCATGTATGATGATCTCTTTATCTTCTATCTTGCTATATGACTTTCTCCAACCATATAAACTGCTACTCCAGTTGTCCTTATATGCTTTCAATGAAGATGCCATGTGCTACTTCCTTTCTATCATGATGATTGCTTCACCCATATTAACTTCTACTCCAACCATCCTTTCATGTCTCTATGATGATGTCATGCATCCTATCATACTTGTGATGCCCTTCATCATGACTGCTAACTTCTATATGCTGAAATTAACTAAGTGAAGGAAGTTATCTTAGTCATAACAAAGGTCTTTAACTTCTTTTCGGTTTCTTCTACTTCTTCGGTGATATGGGATTCATTTCTCTCCTTTCTCTTCTTGTTGTCCTTCTTGAGCTTAGGGCAATTTCTTTCGAAATGCCCATATTCATTACACTCATAACATTGGATCTTTCACATATCAATCCTCTTGTGAAACTTCTTTCGCGGCTCAAATTTCCCAAATTTTCCGTTCTTCCTTGTCAATGTTGCATATGCTTGTGTTTATTCAGTTGACCCATCATTCTTTGCTTTTAATCAACTATGCAGACGAATGAATAACTATAGATGACAAGTACCTTGGAAACATCAACTATTTTAATCATGCCGACGAATGAATAACTATAGATGACAAGTATAGGAAAAAAAAAATCTTCTCCCTCCAACACTCGTGATGAATCTAGCGTACTTTTTATATTTGTCCTGTCGGAAGGATGAAAGATGACATTGGCCATCTAAGAGAAGAAAATGCTTTTAAACTTCCCATCACAACCAAAGAGCATAACTACTGCATTGTCGAAATGTAAAAACTAAAATATTTGCGCACTCCAAATAATTAATAAAACTTTGAAGGGCCAACACCTCACCCCTTTAAAAAAGTAATTATAATGGTGACTTCGCGCAACACGATTTTGTCAAACTTCTCAATGTCAACTGTACAACGCGTCGGACAGTGACGAGGAAAAGGTCGTTGGAAGGCTAGTGATGCTTGTAGGTTCTTGTTTTCAACATCAAGCCGAGGGTTTATCAGTCTCTCAAAGTGCGCGATTGTGGCCTATTAGGGTTTAGACTATTTATTAATTCTGTTTTTTTTAATTATTTATTTAATAAATCCAACCATTGAATAGCTTTTTATGGTGGGAATGATTTAGTACTATCAAAAACTCTTGCTACCCAAAATCATCAAATGTATAACTATAACTTGGGTTTCCAAAAAATTCAGTGGAATTTTATGGAAATCTTGTTAAAATAGTACTTTGACCTAAATTTACAATTGTAACCTAGCTTCCAAAATTTCAGCAAATGCATCATGACCACAAATCGTTGAATGGAGTGGTTTCCTTCTTCACGTAGATGCTTGATACAAAATTCCCCCCTTCATTAGGTAGTGCATTGAGCACAATGGTGGTCATCTCTCGATCAGACATTACTTCTCCAGGTTCTTGTAGTTGGTCTTTAATTTCAGATACCTTCATGAATAATGAAGTTATCCCCTGTTCCCTTGATACCTTCATCTTGTATAATTTGGTTCTTAAAAATATGATTTCACCTACATTGCTTACAAAAAACAGCTCCACCGATTTATCATGGATCTCTTTAATTGTCTTTAAGTTTGCTACATAAGGGATGACAGAATCCATAATTGACTCTATGAGGATCCTTTGTGCCCTTATTTCTCCTTTCATGTATTTTTAAAGTGCTTGAGATTGATCTTTAGATGGTTTGGTGATTGAGCCCATAACATATTCAATAACTTCATTCTCCATGAGAATTAAATCAATTCTCTTCTTCCATGCAAGGTAGTTCGAGGTCCCAACCAATTTATTATTTTCCTTGCAGAATGAAGTCATTTGATTTGTAGATATAAAATATAGAATACTTACTTGTCAAGTGAAGATGCCCCTTGATGATGTCAACTTGATGACTTCTTGATGATGTTGACAATAGAAGATGTCTCCTTGATGAAGATGTCTTCTATTAGATGTTGAGAGATGTCTTTCTTCAAGTATGTTTAAAATATGTTCCTTTCTTCAATGAGAGGAAGATCACCTTGATTTCTTTTACGATGATGGCAATGCTTCTTCTTTCTTTCTTTGAATGTAGAAATGTAGAGTGTGGAGACTTCAAGTGTAGAATCTTTCTTTGAATGGTGGTATGGTCTTTGAGGTCTTCTTCTTATGATGATGTGATCCTTGTCCTTCTGATGTGATGGATGGTCCTCCTTGATGCTCTCGAAGATTTGATGTCCTTGATGCTTCTTAGTTCTCCTTGATGATCTCCTTGTGCTCAGCCCTTGTGTATCCTTCTTCAATGTAATGATCTTCAAGTTGCCTCTTCTTCTTCATGTTGTCACCTTAGCTCTGAAACCATGTAGAGAAATCTAGGAGCAGCTAGATTAGGTGGATTCTCTTACTTTGATAACTGCTTGTGATGTTCTTTTACTTAACCTCATTAGCTTCTTCTTTCACCTGATTGTTATTGTGTTCTTTATCATCAATCAATGAAGATCAATGAGACAAGAGGGCACAAAATGTAGGTTGTAAGCCAAGGCCAAAACCTCTCCTCTTGAGAGGAAAACCCACAAGAATTCTTCTCTTCTTATAGAATGTTCAGATAATGAATTCCAAGACCTCAAACCCTTGACAAAGACCCCTCCAAGACCAAGTCAACCTTCCTTCTTGATGAGCTTTCCCTACTTTTCTAGCAACTTCAATCCCAACAACTTTGACCCCAACAACTTCAACCTAGTAGCTTCAGAATTTCGTTGCCCATGAGAGTGAGAGAGAGACCCAAAAACTTTGACTCTAGCTTCCTTCTTGAACTTCGCTTGCCTTAGGACTTCTTTTAAGATCGAACTTTTTCTCTTGCTTCTTCATATATCTTGGAAGTGTGCTTCAAATAAGGTCAAATGCCTCTTATATATAGGCTTTCCATGGGTACAAATAGCCTCCAAGACGCTGGCTTGATCTTTCATGTAGGTCAACTTGTTGCAGCAAAGTTGACTTGGCTTGGAGGGTCCTTTATGACTCAAATAAATAAAAGATTCATAATACAAGATGCCCAAAGGGGTCTTTCATATTACAATGACTCAATTAACTCCTAGACTTTGTGACAAAGCCCTAGAAGCACTCAATGGGTTCTTGACCTATAAAAAATTGACCTTGAGCATGAAACCCATGCTTCAAAATAATAATAATAAAATTTATTTTTCTCTTTTCATTAAATACATAGAATCATGATTACATTAGACATTATGAAGACTGAACCTAGTTACACTTTTCAAGCAAGGGCAATGATCTATGATAAGGAGTTGTCTATGTTTTTATGGGCGGAGGCCTGCAATACAAATGTGTACGTGCAAAACAAGACTCCTCACAAGGTATTGGAGGACATGACTCATGAGGAGTTGTTTACAAGAGTAAAACCCAATGTGAGTCATTTGTGCATATTCGATAGCTCCAGTTTATGTCGATGTTCCTACAAAGAAGAGGACTAAGTTGGAGCCCTTATCTGAGAGGGCCATGTTTGTTGGCTACAACAAGGTCTCAAAGGCCTACCGAGTCTAGATTTGAGGACAAAGAAAGTTGATCTTGAGTCGGGATGTCAAATTTCATGAGGATTGGACCCTTAGGAGATCTCATGAGAGGTAGCCAACACTGGTAGAGGAGCAAAAGCAAGAGGCTTCTAAGGCTAATCAAGGACTAACAGCACCAATAGGGACACAGCCAGCAAATTCAGAGGATGAATTGGATATTTCTTCAAGCTCTACCAAGAGGGGGCCGAGATGGAAGACGCAAGCATTGATGGATGTTGAGGAGCATGTGCAAGCTCCTAGCACCACTTTCAGGTAGAGCACACCACTGACCATATATTTCGGTTATTTGGCACTAATGAGCAGGTCTAGAGAGATGCCATGATAGAGGAGTATAGCTCCATCATGAGAAATGATGTTCGGGATACTAGATAGAGCGCTGAGACCGGAGGAAAAGTCTATGGTCACTTCTCGGTGGATCTATAACATCAAACACGCAGTTGATGCCAATATCAAGAAGTATAAAGCAAGGTTCGTGGCAAGAGGATTCTCCCGAAAAGAGGGAGTAGACTATGAAAAGACATTTTCACCCATCACAAGATATGCATCTATTAGAGCAATTATGTCTATTACTTCAAATGGGGTGGAGGATACATCAAATGGATGTGAAGATTGCTTTCCTCAATGGAGTTTTTGAGGAGGAGGTGTATAATGAGCAGCCTCAAGGTTTTGAGGTATATGGGAGAGATTCCCATGTATGCAAGTTGAAGAAGACCCTTTATGGGCTAAAGCAAGATCCATGCGCATGGTATGAGAAAATTGATGGATATCTTCTTCGTTTGGGCTTCATCAAGAGAGGCAAATCCCAACTTGTACTATGTACTCGTTGAGGGTGAACCGCTCATCTTGGTATTGTATGTGGATGATCTATCTTTAACAAGATCGGAGAAGCTCATGGGGATGTGCAAGGAGGATCTTGCTTCAAAATTCAACATAAGGACATCGACTTGATGCATTACTTTTTGGGATTAGAGGTGTGGCAGTAGCCATGAGAGATTTTCCTTGGGCAGGACAAGTATGCAATGGAAATCTTGACGAGATTTGAGATCGAGGATTGCAGGCCTATGTCTACACCTATGATCACTAACTTGAAGAAGTTGAACACTTCTGAAGGTGAATTAGTCGATCCCACATTGTATCTGGTCAACACTAAACTTGTTATAGGCCATTTTGTCACATCTAGTCAATAGGCCTACAAATTGGATCCATCAACATCTATGAACACCTTGTCATCATCCCTCCACAAAGCCCTAATCATGAATCTCTTAAATCCCTAAGTTTTTGACCTTTACTGCCTCATCTCAGTGGTTTTAAGGCCCAACGCACCTTAGCCCCTTAAGCACCTCCTTTGAGTGGCAGGTTGCTCAGTTTGCACCTGCTATGATCAGAGCATGTTTTCCCTTGTTGGAGTGAGTTGATCAAGAAAATTTAGGAAAAATAAAAAGAATCTTGTAGCTTCTAGGAGTTGTTACAACCATTTACCTTGGATAAGAACTTTGAATCATATCTCCCTTACCTTGGGGTCTTCACCTTCTTACCCCTTGAGCTCATCCTCCCATCAAGAATGGGTCTCAAGCCTAGATTGGTAAATGGATAAGAATTCCTAAACTACCATCCTCTCCTATATATTTACTACCATACACAAGCTAGGGGTTGGTTTTTGTATATTAATCATACCCTTATGTTGTTGCTTTGATCTTAAGAGAGACATCATTCCCATGCATTAGGGTGGCTTTAAGGTGTACAATGTGGCAAAATAGGACAAGTCAACTTGGGAGGTGATCTACAAGATCAGCTTCCACTTTCGGTTGTAAACTATCTCCCTTCCATTTTAATACAAAGAGTATATCGTTTTCCTACATGTGTTATGTTATGTTTATGTACATATCTTTCAATGCTATGATGATCCATCGACTAGAATAATTTGATAATGCTACATGGATGTCGTAGATCTTTGGCTTGTGTTGTTTGTTTGGGCAGGTTCTAATTATAGCGTTTGGAGCTACGGTTGGAGCTGACAAGCCAATATGAGAGAAGAGCTTGCGACAGATGACAAGTAAGTCATCTTTCCATTCTCCAATTCTTCTAAGGAAAACTTTATAGTTTTTATTTTTGTTGTTCTAGACCAGGCCACTAGGTCTAGGGAAGATACTTCTCTCCGCAATTATAGATTATGTATAACAAATTAGTGACTCCTCTATAGAACGGTTCATTCCCTTAGCGGTTTCCCTCACTTTTTCCCTTGCTACATCTCTTCATAAGACCTCAAGTGTCTCACTCAGCTTGAATTGGCCCTAGGAAGACCCTTCATTGAGTTGCATTTGACTAGTTGTGTCGGAAAATCCTTTTTCCCTGATCAGCGGACCCCCTAGTCTACTAACAGAGCGTTGCAGAGCACTAGTAGCCTCTATGCACCTGCATTGACCTTTGTTTCATGCAAAATTGCCTTTTGATGCTTTGCTCTCTAATTAACTTGATTCCAGTTGGTCCTCCTTGTGTCCCTGAGTGTGTTTAGCCCTCTCAAAAGCCTTCATCTGGTTTGCTTTTGGTTTTGAGTGCCTTTGATAAAAATTTGTTTGGGTTTTACTTTCCTCTTGTCATTAGGTAATTAGCAAACTAATTGCTTGATCATTGGATTGCTTGAAAGAATTGATGTTTCAGTCATTGTTTTGAAAAGTGCTTTTTATCAGTGATTAGGTGAATATCTTAGTTTTCATCTAAAAATTAAGTGCAATTGAAAAGAAAAATCTTATGCATTATGCATTGCATCTAGGGTTTTGTGACAGAAAATTGTATATAGAAATAGTTTCATTAGGGAAATTGCTTGACAAATCTTGTTTGTTGCATCTTGTATGTTGCATATTCTTTGTTCTCTTCCCTCTTCTATATAGATTTTCATTGAAATGAAAAGTTTTATTTTATCATAGTAGTTTGCATTTTAGGATATTCAGGTGAAATTCGTGGTGAGCCTTGAAAACGAAAACTTAAATCAAGATAAACTTTAAAATTTACTGAAGCAACCTAAGGATCATTTGTAACATTAACGCAAACATCTTGAGGTCTAGGCTAGAGACGTGTTCTGACGTCTTTAAACATAAGAGTTGTCATTTTTGTCAGCGTTGCATTCCGGGGATGATATCTCGTTCCATGTACGTAAGTGTATCGGATCATTCTCCACGTACCTCTAGGTATATTGGATGGTGCTCCACGCATGAAAAGTAAATGGGAACACTCTCATCGGGTGGTTACACATTAGACAGCACTAACACGAATTGCACTTCCACGTATCATCAAGTATATTTTGGAATTCCACCATAGGTTGCTATCCTCGCCATAGGTAACCGAGTCGGCCGCCATAGGAAGTCCACCATAGCATACACTAAACACAACATTCGGGTAGATTTCCTACCTGTACGTAAATACTTGGTTTCCAAGGTTGTATATTGTAGTTCACAGTTGCTTGGTAAACCTTTATACCTAGTTTACCCTCTTTTATCTATTTTTTGTGTTAATTGTTAAAATTTATTAATCCATCGTGGAAGAACAAGACCCTTTACCCCGTCGTTCGTGTAGAATACAAAATAAACCTCCTCTTCCACCAAAGGCAACTCTTGACCATCGTTAAAAGCATAAGAAAATGCAGACTTTCGAATCCAGTACTTCAGGGACTATTACTTCTAGTCCTCCATCTGAATAGATCCACCAGAATCATCTTTTCCTGTGAGTACAAAGCCCAGATTACCTCTCCATAGGTTGGTGGCTCTAACACAATCGATACCGAAGCACTTGAAATCTCTTTAGCTAAGGTTATTGAACTTGACTTTCCTGAGACAGAGACAACTCAACCCGAGGTTATACAACCTAAGGTACCTCAGTCATCTTCACCTGTCACTTCAGGACCTTCTCATTCTCTTCCACTGTCTCAGACACAACCCCAAACTATATATCTTGGACCTGATGGTGAACCCCTTCCACCTGGTCTTGTAAGTATTGAAGAGATCCCAGAGGAAGAGCCTCAACCCTCCTCTCCAATTCGAGCAGGGACTCATCTCTATCAAGCCCATCCTTTTCTGTCTCCTCAAACTTCATTTCAGCCTCCTTTATATGATTATTTTCCTTTCAACTCACCTCTGAGTTTCTCTTGGCAATCGTCTTTGGGATTGACCATGACTGAGTCTGCTTTGGTTTCCCAGCCTGTATCTTCTACCATGGCTAAGACAACCGAAGTTGCAACCTCATCCATGTTTGTAACCACACAAGAGGCCCAACTATATGGTGGCCCGTCCGTCCCGCCTGGTTACCAATCCTTGTCTAGTACCTTCTCTGGAATAGCAACTAGTCCATGGACACCTCCCATGATATCTACATCCGGAATTCCATCTGGCAGTCCGTTAATGAGCCGCTACACAGTCTGCTCCTCTTCCTCCATCTAAACCTACAGTTCAGCAGCAAACAGGCCCTTATGTTAGTGGACATGGTTATTTACAATAGCCTAATCCATCTCCTAGTGGGAACCCTCCACTTGGGGGGCAATTGCCTTTGTATTACCCTCCTCTTTCGGTAGGGGGGAACCTGTTGTAGGTTCATTTCCACCTCCTCAAATTAGTGCTCAACCTCAAATGAGTCCTCCTCATTCAGGAATGACTGCTAGTGTTTGGCAACAAACTTTGCCTATTCAACCTGGTTCAGTTGTGGCTTCATCTTTAGCTTCTCAACCTATTCCATCTACCCCTCAGATTTTTGTTCAACAAACCATGTCTCAACGTATCCAAACTCAAATGAATGTGAGCCAACCTTTACAAGTTGTACCTTTAACTCAACCCATTCTGTCGGTATCTGGGGCATCACAACTTATGTATACCTAGCCTCTTCAAGGTAACTTAGAATCACAACAATTTGGGCAGGCCATTCCTCAAGCTCATATGGATCAAAATATGTATGGTATGGCATAGGCACAACCACAGCTGAATCCACCTTACCTTGGGATGATGCAGAATCCCATGGGGCATCCATATCCACCGTATCAAGGTATCCCTCAGATGCCTTACGGTCAACAAGTCCAAACTCAGTTGTTCCAACCTTTGCAAGGTCATCCTGGAACTGGACAGTAGGGTTATGTGTATAGTGTATACTGGCTATCAAAATCCTTCCTATCCCGGGAGACAGATACCTGTTTCTCAAGCTATTCCTCCTTATCCAGGATATCCTCCACTGAACCTTAACAGGCAATTGCCATTTGTGGCAACTCTCGAATTTCTGGATTTGACCAAACTCACCAACGATCCCATTGCTCATTCTCCTAGGTGATTGGTTATTCCTACCAATTTGCCTTCTGATATTCCTAAATTCAATGGAAATCCTGGAGAAGGCCCATCCACGCACATAATGACGTATCATTTGTGGTGTTCTTCGAACTCCCTCAATTATGATTATGTTCGTTTGCAGCCTTTCCAACGTACACTCACTAGTACGGCAGCTAAAAGGTAGATATAATTACCTCGAGCTTCATTTGATAACTTTAGCGCCTTAGCTACTACATTCCTAACAAATTTCCAGTTTACCCATCAGATATGAAACTCGAGCAGAACTCTTAACCAACTTCAAACAGAGTAAGGCCACTCACATTTCGGATCATATTCATGAGTGGCAACATCGTCGTCGTTTGGTTAAGACTTTCGTTCTTGATCAATTGTTAGTTGAATGGTTCATCAAGTCTCAGTTGCCATCTATTACAGAAGACGTAGCCAAAGGCGGAGTCATAACCGAAGAATAGGTGGTCGGTCGTGCCCAGTATTTGGATTTCATTTACACCCAATCTGGCACGTTGTATGATAAGATACTTGATGCTTCACGACCTACTGATATTGTTTCTCAAACTCCTAGTAAAGAATCATATGTTAAAGATGGTGTGATTGGTTCTACCAACCAGCAGTCGATGGGTAAACCATCTGGTACAACTTTTATTGTCACTGCTCAGAACCCTTCTTCCACTCCAGCGGCTTCTACTTCTGAGATAAATGTCGTTCAATCATCTAAAGGCAGATCTCTGCAACCAAGAAGTAAGAAGAAAGGCAAAGGCAACAAGAAGAAACACAATACTACACAGGATAAACAACACAATCAGTCTCCAGAAGAGAAGAGGAAACCTCGTTACCCATGTCTAATTTGTAATGGGCATTTCACTTGTGATTGTCCATGTCGAGTAGAGGTGAATCAATTCCTTAAATCCTCCACTACACCTGTCGTGTTGACAGATCCGTTGCCCGGGACCCTACTTCCTCTAATTCAGTTGAATGGTTTCATATACTAAGCCTAAAAACGATACTTTTGTGGCTAGCCGAAGTAAGGACTATGGTAATGTGAATCCTTCGAATGGTCAAGTCACTGATCAACCTACCAGTTCAACAACATTTCCATCGGACTTTACTCCAAATTGCGTACCTACTGAATTAACAATTAAGCCTCCTAAGGGTGTTATTCATAAATCGACATTCAAGCCTCGCACAAGAGTTGCTCAAACTTATAACATATTTGAGGACCTAGCTCAGGCCCCATCAGCTATGTCCACTCTTGAGGTGTTGCAAAATTGCCCCACCCAAAAGAAGGTTTTTCTCTCAGCAATTGGATGTATTGATCCTTTGGATTCCAACCTGGTAGTATTTAACCATGAGAACCATACACCTTGTCTTCCAGTTCAGCTACCCTTCATGATCCAGGTTGTTGTTCATGGTAAAATATTCATCGTTCCATTATGGACGAAGGTGCCTCAACCTACATTATGTCCCTGTCTTGTTGGAAGGCTATTAGTTCTCCCCAATTGAGCCAGTCACCAACCACTTTGAAAGCTTTTGATGGAAGAACATACAAACCGTGTGGGATATTGAATTCTCTACAGGTAGAATTAGGTGGCAAGGCTGTATCAGTAGAAGTCGAAGTTATCGACGGACCTCTAGATTATAATCTTCTACTGGGTCGCACGTGGGTCTATGCCATGGCTGCAATTGTTTCCACATACTTTCGAATGATCGCCTTTCCTCATAAAGGCGATATCATAGCCATCAATCAGCTCACTTTCTTTGCCACTGATGCTTCAGTTACTGGAAGTGTCCTTCTTGTGGAGGAAACCCCTCACCCATATCAGCATGTTGGAGTTGGATTGCTTAAGGGTTCCTCTCTCGTGGGATCCTTTCTGCTTCCTCCTCCCCAATTGCCCGACAAATCTACTTTGGTCGCTTATATTAATATGATTTATTCTTGTACTACTCCAGTTTATCCATGGGTATCACCAAATCAATCTAATATCGATAGTTTTGGTGACCATATGCCACTCAGCCCCGTTGAGCAAGATTACGCAGCCATCCATTCGGCTTGTGCAGCCTATTTTGATCCTTCCTCTTCAATCAATTGGGTTGATCGTTCTTTAGATTATGGTATGCCATCTAATCCTTTCTCTCGTAGAGATCGTGATGTCGAATTTGCACCATGGGAAAATCATCATCATCATTCTTCCTTGCAAGATTCCTTTGAGATAAATTCCACATCCATTTATGATGTCAATTCTGAGAAGAACTTGTCGAACATTGAAGATACCATCCCTTTTGACATTTCAATTAAACCCAACATTGTCGAAGATCTAGATGTGGAACAGTAAACTGCAAGCCCATGACTACCTCGAGGATCTTAACTTTCAGAAGTTATATGGTAGTGATGCCGAACCAGATTTGAGAAATGCCTCTCGAGTTTCATAAACTCATTCGTGTTGATGTTCTTGCTGAACTTCCCTCCAGACATATGTTTTGCAGTTAGCATGATGAGCTCATATATGGTTGAGCCTCACTAGATTGGTGCCAAGAATCTTCTGAGATATCTTCGGGGGACAATCTCTCATGAATTGAGATACACTACCATAAATGTGAAGCTGCATGATTATTTGAATGCTAACTACGCAGAAGTCAGTTGCTATAAGCACCGTCGAGACCAAATACATAACTACGGGTATGATCTCGTATGAAGCTGCCTGGTTGTGGAAGCTCTTCAGTGAGTTGTTTGTACACATGATGGATACCACCATGACCTTTTGTGTCAACTAGGGGGGGATTCGATTGTTGAGGAATCCTGTATTCTATGATTGTTCCAGCAGATAGACATCAGATACTACCTTATCAAGGATATGGTATGTCAATGAGCGAGGAGACTCTATCGCATTGAGACTGATGTACAGGTCGCAGACATTTTGCCAAAGCCCCGGGGAAAGGTCAAATTTGTGACTTTCCCAGACGATTGGGAGTCGTTGAGAGACCCTCTTTGAGGGTCCTGCATGTTGCATGCATTGAGCTCTGGGAGCTCCAGGGGGCTTGGGGTACTTACTGGCGCAACACACGACCATACGGCAACTCACCCTCCCCTAATGGTGCGATGTGTACAGGGTGAATGGCTCGGCCTTCCCCTGTGATACCTTGAGGCGACTTAGGGACAAGATGAATGGTTCTCCTGTCGAGACATCCTACCCATGCAGTCTGGGACTCTGCAAAGTACCTCTCATCTGGCCAATGAGCAGGGAAATGGGTTAGGGACCATAGCAGTACTATAGATGGACACATCGTTGTATCTGGGATCAATGAAACTGATCTAGGATCAGTATGAGTGGTTTGAGACACTCTCTTGTGATATTGATCTGGGATCAACAAAACTGACTTCGGGTCAATAGAGAATGGTATGAGACATTCTCGATCAATTCTTCTTCTTCATGGTTCAGCAGAGCAGAGCAGTGCAGGGCACTGATGGCAGAGATAGTACAGTTAGACATATGGATCAGCGGATGTAGTTCTCCCTCGTTGAGAGGGAGTGTTAAAATTGGCAACTAGGGCCAAACTCCATGTGGGTCATCTTATTTATGGCAGCTGATATTTTTCTTCGATCCCTCTCATTGAGAGGTGTAGGATTGATCTAAAGATCATCTGATTTCGATAAGTATTCATGGAGTTATGAATTTATTTGTGTTATAAGACAATTCATCAAGGTCGGCCAGCAACCAAATAAACCCCACATGTGCTCAACATTTTAGTATAAAAGGAGATGACTTGAGAGTCATTTCTCACACACACTTCTACCTTGATTTCTCTCTCCACTTGTCTTGGGTTTTAGTGGAAAGAAATCTAGGAGTGGAAGCCCTAAACGTTGGAGGAAAAGAGGATGCCCTAGACACAGATGGAAGGCAACCCTAGACGCAGACTAAAGGGTGCCCTAATGCAGACCTAAAGGCTGCTCTAAATGCTAGTCTAATCCAGCCCTAAACGCTGATCTAATTCAACCCTAACGTAGTCTAGTTTATGGGCCGCAGTGAGGGTTTATTGTAGGTGACAGCGTGGTAAGGGTTGTTCCAAGTGCATAATGCTAGGAAGATTGGGCCGGGGAACACTTGTGTGTACAGTGGAGTCATAGCCACAATATAAGGGGTCAAAGGAACAACATGGAGGCTGCCCAAGACAATGTAAAGGGGCTGAAAGGACAGCGTGGCCTTAACCGCAGTCAAACAAGGCCTAAAGAAATAGCGTAGGTATGGAAGGTTATCCCCTTGGAGAACCGTAGTCTTTAAAAGGTTGCCATGCTTATTTGTATGAAGGAAAAGGGTTGTAGGGTGATGCCCTATCCAGTGATGCAGTGTAGTAGTGCAGCGTGGTGAAACAACACATGGCAGCATGGTTACATGGTGCTGCAAACTAGTGCAGCAAAGTAAATATACAGCTAGGCTACATGGTGCTGGCAAGATGCATGGACAGCAGACTACATAGTGCTGCAAAGTCACATAGGACAGCAGCAAGCTATAGCAACTATGTTGGGACAGCAACTATGTCCGGGCAACAGTACTAATAGGACAACAAAGGACATAGTGTTGCTAACATGCATGGGACAGCAAGGTGACATAGTGCTGCTAACATGCATGGGACAGCAAGGTGACATAGTGCTGCTAAGACACATGGACAGTAGCCAGGTATGCCAAGACATATGGGACAGCTGCAAGGTATGGCAAGGCAAAGTGAGACAGCAGTTGTGACATGGCAGAAGGCACATCGTACAACATCAAGCATGGACAGCATGGCTATCATGGACAGCATGGATAGCAGTGGCAAGCATGGTGTTGCAAGCACATGAGACATGCAGTATGACAACATGGTTCAACCATGGCACATGGGACAGCAGTGCAGCATAAGGTGCAACAGTCATGAAGTCCAGCATTGTGATGATGGGTGCAGCATGGTTGAACCCATATCATGGTTGAACCCACCAAGTCCAGCATTGTGATGATGGGTCTCAGGGTTTTTTTTATTAAGCAATATCATAGTACAATCTGGGTGCCAAAACTGGCCTACCCAACAGAGAATTTCCTTTGCAGTGATACCTCTCAGTTTGAGACAAATCTCCTGGCTGAAAACCCGGATAATCCTTCCAGCAACTCCTCAACACCAATCTGCCCTAGAAACCACAGTGTCAACCTTTTTTGGACTGCGCCAGCCCCTCTCTACCCAACGCTAGCCCTGCATCAGCCCTCTAGCCCTCTGCTTCAGCAACACTGGCCTCACTGAAGCTTTGGGCAGCTCCTGGCTACCTCCACGTGAGCCTTGGCTTGGTCTGCATCACACTCCCCAGCTACTGCGCTGCTCTCCCGACACTATCTCTGCCTCTCTATTTCTCTGTACTCAATGCCCCTCAATTGCAACTTCCGATCACTAATTCTATCTCTCTTAGCAAACCTCGCTCTAGAGAATAAAATGACTGATCACTCTGGTGTATTCTCCAAGTGACCCTCAAACCTCCTCTTATACTTTTCCTGTTGACATATCAACAGCGAGATTAAGTCTCTAATCAATGGCTAAGATTAGAACTGGGCTTGATCCATGTCTTTTGGATCATTCTAACACAGTTTCATATTAATACACATTAATAGTTTATTTTTCCTAAGTTTAGACTTAGGGACTCCATTAAAAATATTAATTATTTTAATATATCCTGAACTGTTTAGAATCTGCCCAAACCCTTTTCTGGGTATTGGAGATCTCATGTGCCCCAACTTCTCCACCAAATTTCGTGGCTGGAGCACATGCAATGCTACCCCAAATCAACATTGAAGGATTAGTATCTGTGGCAACAAGGATGACTGGTAGCAAATTATTATCTAGGCCAACGACCAACCTCAGAAGGCAGCGGCTCACACTTGGAGATAATTCAGAGATCTGTTAAGAGCTGCAGTTCTGCCTATTGCAGCCCCTCCACACTCCTGAGATCCATTCTGGGCAGCGACGGTGTTTGGGCAAATTCGGCTGATTCAAGGACAACAGTGTCATTCCTGTAACCTCTCCAGGGAGTTTCTGGGCAGCGAATTGTGACCAACAAAGGCTGGCTGGTTGGCAGGAAAGAGATATCCAAGGGGCAGGTTGCAAGGTCAGGCCAAGAGTAATGGGTTAATCGGAGTTGCTGATAATTTAGCAATTATTATGTGCCTAATCTGTAGTGTGAAGTTGGAAGGATCGTGGGTTTAAAACTTTAAACCCAGTATGTACTGTTGATTGGTTTCATAAACATGAGTTGTTGATGCTGGTTACACTGTTTATTGTATTCAATATTGCTCATTTATTTGCAAAATTGAAGGAACAGTGTGATACTAGTTAAAATACAAATCTGTCATGTGCTCTTTTCAAACCCTAACGGTAAATTTCTCCGAAGGGACATTACATTGGGTGAGTTTCCGAGTTTGCTAAGTTTGAGCTAAGTTTTGAGATGGACAACTTCTAAGGCAGTTTTTGAGTGATTACCCATTTCAGGGCCAACTAAATAAAACCTGGAAAATCCAAAGGGACATTGCATTGGGTGAGTTTCCGAGTTTGCTAAGTTTGAGTCAAGTTTTTATATGGACAACTTCTAAGGCAGTTTTTGAGTGATTACCCATTTCAGGGCCAACTCAATAAAACCTGGAAAATCCAAAGGGTGCACACCGAGCATTGCAAAATTGCAACACTACTAATGGGTATACACAATCCATGCAGATAATGCCACTCCTATGAATATTGCAAATCGCAATGAGGAGGTGTTTACATATATAAGTATAAACCATTTGTTGAGGAGTTGTTAACCTATATATGAACAAACCATTTGTGATCACACATATCTGCACCAACAGATCTGCCTAATAATTATAGCCCATCTAACCCTGTCACTGATAGATGCCTTCTCATTCGGACTGGTTCTTTTGCAGTCTCAGGGGGTGTTCCTAGGGGCTCTATGCTGTTATGAAACAAAATAATCTGCAAAGAATGCAATTTGATTAACACATGCAAAACCCACTCTTGAGATTCCCATAAGCAGTCAAGAACGAGGGTAAATTCTTAGTAAAATTTCAAGATGTTTGAGATCAGATTCCTGAGTCAAATAACAACGAAACAAAACCAATGGAATGGAAGATAATATGTGCCCTAAGTGAATAATAATTTACAATAAGTGCGTTAAAGCCAACCAAAGCATTGCAATACTATCAAATTAATGTCCAACCAAGAGATCCTAAGAGCCAGAAAGAAGGCATAATAGATCCAAATCAATGTACTAATCAGGAGGCATCAATTACACTATAGTGACAACAAATGACATGTTGTCATTGGTCCAATAACATGCAAAGAAGGAAGCGGTTGTCAGTTGGAAGGTGAAAGGACGATGAGTACTCTACTGCTGCAATCTCCTCAGAAACAACTCTCTAACCCCCCAAGCGATCTGAAAACTCCCACATATAGGAGCTAAAAATCCATGAGGAATAGGGTGCCCTAACTGCCTTTGGAAAAAAAGGAAACAAAGCATATTCAGCTTGACAGTCTTTTGCATGCTTGCCAACCGTATCAACCTGCCGTTTGAGATAGCCTTTCCGTAGCATAGGAAAGCTGCTCTTTTGATGATCTTTTATGGCAAAGAAAGCTGCTATCTAGATGATCTTTTATGTCAAAGAAAGCTGCTAAGAATATCCTATTTCAGCGCTGGACCTTCACATTCTTCCAGATGTTATAACTCGCACTTACAAGGTTACAGTAACCTGAAATATTTTATTTGCTGCTTACTCATGGCAGCCTTAAAACAGTAAATCCTATTCCCAAACAAATCTTCCTCTTATAAATACAAAAGCTGCCCAGAATAGAGGTTCAAGGCACTGATCTTATGTGGAATATGGCTTCCGTTTCCATTCTTTTACACGTAACATGATGCCAACCATCCTAACTCTGTAGCTGCTATATTCAACCTTGCTGTTTACAATCCTTTCCAGGGCTGATATTGCTGAGACACCACCAAACATTGCATAGAATACATGCTGTTAGAGTGATCATCCACAATTAGGAGTATACACTGATACCTTTTCGCATTAATTCCAGAATTATACCACTATTTTCTGCTGCTGTTTGGCTGTCTAATCCAGACTGCTGACAGGCTGGTACCTTTCTTGTCTGAATGAGGCCGACTAGAGCTTTTTCTCAGCGAATAACAGCATGGTAGGGTATGCACAGCTGCCAACTATACCAAGGAAAACGAATCAGAGTTTACACTTGTTCCATTTTAGCAACAGCAACCTCAATCAAGACTTTTTTGCTTTGGAAGAATTAGTACAAGTGCTAAATATGGCTGACCAATCAGATAAGCTTCTCTCCTTTGACAAAGTCAGTGTAAGAACCTTGTTTTTAAGGTAATTCAAATATTCAAGACTGCCAAATACAACCAAATCAACTTGAACTAGCATTTCGCCTCACAGAATTAGTATGTGAAATTTGACTTGGCTTTGAATAGCACTATACCAAGGAACTTTTGGTTGTTAAATTAAAAAAGCCGACTGTGGAAAGCAAACAATTTAAGCTTTCAGTTTTGACCATGATGCCAAGGCGAACTAGGACCTTGGAAAAACGAAGTGAAGCAAATGATCCAGGCAAGGAGAATTAGGGTTTCACCATAAGTCAAACTTTAACAAGGCTAATAAGGTCTCTGGTTAACCCTGCTCCTGACTAATCATCTTTCGTGCACCAGAACCTTGACCAACTCCACCAATGCACACATGGAAACTTGACACCACACCCTTTACCACTTATAGGAACTGCTAAATATAGATATGACCAAAAAGCAGTCATAACTCCAAAAATAAAAAAGTAGGAAAGACTGTAATGCTCCCAGAGGATTAATTGGCCCAAGAGATGAAGTATCCTATCCCCGTAGGCTATAGTCCTCAATAAAGGGGAAACCCCCAAAATACCCAATGTTTGGGCAAGTTTTGAGGCAGCTGGGCAAAGAAACCCAAAGTCGGGGTTTGGAGTGAATTTTACTCAATCAACTAAGGAGAGAGCCCCCCTCTAGCAAAATCTATAAATACAAGAGGGTGAATTCATTTGAATCATCATTGGATTGGATCAATTACTTCTGTTTTTTGAGCCTGAAGCTCTGAGGGTTTTAAAACCCCTTTCCTCTCATCAATTTCGATGGTGAAAGATTCCACCCTAGTTGATAATCTCCCTTTATTCTTTTATTTTTATTTTTATTGTCCTTGTTTTGGGACAAGAACACTTTTGAAGGAGGAACGAATTTCTGCTGAATCAATTTATCTGTTTTATTTGGGCACATAAATTCTATTTTGGGCAGCGAGACCTCTGTAAGTCTATGAAGGGTTACAAAGATCTCTTTGAAGGATTGCGAAGATCTTTTTGAAGGTAGTGGAGGCCAACTATCTTCTTGTTGGGCATAAGGACAAAATTGGAGAATAGCGAATTCACCTTGCATTTTGTCCAGCACGAAATTATCGTTGAAGATGAGTGAGGTCTTCTGAGCAACAAGATTCTTATTAGAAATTATATGCACAGGAAATAACCATGTGGAAAGCATATCCACTCAGCGGAAAGCTCTCGTTCTGGCACGAATACATTGACTAGGAGTAGGCAGCGAATAATTTTTGGCGTCTCAGTCAGCGGTTTCTGGAATTAGTCATTGTGCAGATTCAAAATAACTGTTGAGGTCAACAAAGATCTTTGTCACTACTAAAGAAAGACAGCAATGCGTAATTCTGGCACGCATCATTGTAAAGCGGTCAAAACCGAGCCCCTGAAATCAACAAATAGACCCCGAGCAAGTTCGATAAGCAGAGGCATGTGCGGACGGAGCAAATTATTTGGAAGTCAGTGAAGAACTGACACTAGAGTTTCTGGACCACTTGAAAGGGTTTACTCCCATTCTGGTATTTCTGAAAGAGGAAGCAAATAAGCCTCGTTGACTTGAGAATATCCAAATCGTGAATACTCTGAAATTTTGTGATAAGCCATGACGCTGGAGTACTGAGCCTGGAATATCGCATTTCTAAATGCAGTCGTAGGCTCTAGGAGCATTGAATATAGAACCGAAACTACCTGAAGGCATAAGGTAGCCAGGAATTGAAGTAGATTCTTCTCTCCATTGGAACTTTGTTATATCGTAGTTTGTGAACTGTTGAACCGATTTGAGTGTCAGTATATTTGGTTGTAATTGTGGATTGACCTTTTGGATTAATTAATGTTGGACCGTTGAACTATACTGTGGGAATTCTGATAGCATTGCCATCACACTTGTTGCAATCATATGTTGTAAATGATAAATGCATCACTATTAATTGCATTTATTTTTCCGATTGCATATTGTTCATAAAATGCTATTGAAACCCTAGTCATTCAAGGGAAGAACTAGGGCGAAAATTTCATTATTATATCACAGTGGTATCAGAGCAGAGATCTTGCCAGCCTTGATGGTTCTTTAAAAATGGAACAGCAAGAAGCTAATTTGTGGCACAGGTATGCAGAATCTTGGAGAAAGTTGGAAGCACAACAAGCAGAAACTTTTAAGAAGACAGAAGCGCAGTGAGCAGAAAACATCAACAGATTGCAAGAATGGAATGTTGATTTGGTGTAGCATCGGATGTGCTCTAGCCACGAAAATTGGGGGGAGGCTAAAGCACATAAGGTCTCCAATACACAGAAATGATTTGGGCAGAATCTAACTAGTATGGGAGATATTGAAATACCCTATGTTTAAACTTCGGAAAAATAAAATATTAATGTGAATTAATATAAAACTGAGTTAGAATGGTCCAAAAGTCATGGATCAAGCCAGATCTAATCTTAGTTGTTGATTAGGGACTTAATCTCGGTCATTGAATTGTCAACGAGAAAAGTATAATAGGAGGCTTTAGGGTCACTTGGAGAACACACCGAGTTGATCAAGAATTTGATTTTCTGGGGCAGGGCTTGCTGAGGAAATCGAAGGAGTGATCAGAGTTGCCGCTGAGGGGCAGTGAATGCAGTGGCAGAGAAGCAGAGATGGTACCAGGAGCATCAGCGCAGAAGCTGGGAGAGGGTTGACGCAGAGCCAGCTAGAGGCCACATAAAAGCAGCCAGAGACCACGCAGAGGTAGCCAGGAGCTATGCAGAGCCTGAGGAGGGCCAGCGTGGGAGACGCAGAGCCCAGAGAGGCTGACGTTGGGCCAGAGAGGCTGGCGCTGGGTAGACGATGGGCTAGAGAGGCTGATGCAGATCCTAGAGGTTGACACTGGGAGATTTCGTGGGGAAGATTGGGGCTGATATATGTCTCTAACTGAGAGGTACCACTGCCGAGGGCATTCTCTATTGGGTGAGCCATTTCTGGCACCCAGATTGTATTCTAAAACTGCTTAATAATAAAACCCTCAGATCGCTGCACCGGTTTTCCAACATTGGGTTTTTCCATGGACATTAGTCCAAAACTAACGGTGTCACTTGTGTGCTTGTTTTTCCTTCAGTTGATGATTTGTATGTCTTGAAACTGTACTTGTATTTATTTTCAGTATTTACATAGTAAATAACTTGTTAATTAACAGAACAAGTAGGAAGAAATAAATCAGAAAGTACAAGAAGTATTTCTAACAGTTAAACTTAGAAATCCCAACATGGTATCAGAGCATAGTTGCAGATCACAGGATAACTGAGGGCATCAACCGCGCAAAGCAGCAGCAGCAGAAACAGTTGTCCCGAGTGACAGACGTTGTTCCTAGCGGAAAAGTAGCAAGGAAGGTGTTAGAGTTAGTATTTGCATACTGCCATCAGTGATCAAAAATCCTCTTTTACATCATATTAGGGTCCCCTTCTGAAATTTTTGTCATTCCACCTAGGTCCTCATGCAAAAATTTATTCAGTGATGGTAGCCCAAGTCAAAAGCCTCACTCTCCCTTAAAAAATCAATACTTGTTGGCCCACCTTCACGTCTTACTGAGCATACATCAATCATAAAAGCTCATTTTATCATGTTTTTATGTCAATCAAGTCAACATGGAGTCTGGTCATTCAAGGTTCCATTAGGCCACTAGGTTTCATTTTCCAAGGTTCAATAATACATTATTTCACTGCATAAGGCTAGCAAAGAAGTATGAGAGTAACCAATTATGTTCCTTTTTCATTTAAAGAGGATATGCAAACATGTAACTATGGCTTCCCAAGCTCTAATTTTCATTCCAAAGTATGAGTTTTATTTCAAATTGTAATTTTATTCCAAAAAATAGAGATGTAATTTTTTTTTTAATTTATGTAATTTTATGTCCATTATATGTAATAAGTTACTATTCCTAAGCTGTTAACTCAAACTCTATGTGCCAACTTCATCCAAGCAAATTCAAATGTAAAGAATGTCAAACTCCAGCATCATCAATCTGCAAAGAGGAAAATCAGAGAGTAAAGAGTAATTAGCTAAGATTTCAAAAGGGTGAATTGAAACATTAGAAAGTGGGTTTTAAAGTTAAAAGATCAAATTCACTCAAGTATAAGGCCTTCTTAGCTTCAAACTCAACTTCATGTGCCTCCCACCATTGATTGAGCAAAACCCAAGAGAGCATTTCTCATGATTCTGGGCGAATTTGAAAAAACAGAACAGGCGTTGCGCACTTCCTTCAAGCACTACGCACACCCTTCAGGCGCTGCGCACTTGCCAAGCGCTACACACACCCTTCAAGCGTTGCGCACTTCCTACAATAGTACAAACGCTACGCACTTGCCAGAGAAAGGCGCACTTCCTTGTGGCGCTGTGCGTTTGTCCAGGAAAGTTAGAATCGCCTCCAAAGCTCCACCAAACTTGTATTCAACCTCCCACAAGTAAGTAACAGCGAAATATAGCATGCTTCTTCCTCCTAAAGTCACTCTTATGGTGTTTTGATTGTTTATTGAAGATTTGGTGTTTTTCTCACATCAAAACCCTAGTATCTCCCTTAAAACTACCATTCCACTCTTAATCCCCAAATTTCAACTTCCCTACACTTTCATATACTCCCCTACACTTTCATACACTCCCCTACACTTTCATTCCCTTTCCCCGAACCCTTTATACCAATACTCTATAACCTTTATCCCAAAACCCTAAGCCCTAGGTGCTACAACTACCTAGGCTCCCAAACCCCCAACATTGTAAACAATTTCCACATCCTAAAAATCCATCATACTAATACTCCCTTTCCCCTCCTCCATTACATAAATCCTTAAACCCATCTCCTTCAATTTCCCTTCCCCATTCCTTACTCCTAAAAAACCACATTCCCACAACCTAATACCTCCCTAGGGTTTGATATTAAAACACCATGGCAGAAGAGGAAAATAAACCATACAGTGAGCGAGAAGAAACAAAGGGAGAAGAAACAGAGGTGAAGAAACCACAAAAAGGGGCAGAATACTCAAATTTGAGCCAACAGATCTCAGGGAACTCTTGGCATCTCCTATGGTTGTGACATCTTTCAAATATCTTGGTTGTTGTGATTTCTGTGAGCAAATCCAAGCAGTCCAACACCATGCTATGTTGACTAGACTCTTCAGCTATCGTTATACCAGCTGCCACCGAGATCCCAGATGTTGGGGAGAAATGGTTTAAACAAGGTGAGTTGGAGAAACATTACTATGAGCCTTTCATAAAACCAAGGTACCGAAATGAGAGAAAGGGCTATTTTCCTTTTTCTCACCTCCTGGACAGATATGCCCCAATGATGAAGATTGTCATGAAGTACTTTTCATGTGAAGGCAAATTTTCTAGGCTTTATTCCTATCACATCCGGCTCTTAATGCATTTCACTAGGGTAAAACTGCTCAACATACCCTACTACCTTTTCCTGAGCATTGATAAGATGGCCTATATTGTCCAGAAAAGGGAATATGAACATCAAATGAAGAGACTTTTTAACCATTCCCTCGTCAAAATCATAGTCCTCTATCATCTCAAAGAACTGAACATTGCATGGAGTAACTTCATAGCCAATCCCATATCCACTGATCCATCTATTCAGAATGTTCAAAATGTTCCTTCATCATCTCATCCTTCCACCTCCATTCCTCCATCTCAGCCTATAGATCATTCTTCTTCATCAAATCAATCACCTTCACCATCACCTCCATCATCACCATTTCATGAGCATATTGAGTCACCTAGCAGAGATGAGATTAGTGAGCCAAAGCATATTGAGCAGGTTGAGGGCATCAAGCCTAAAAGAGCAGATTTGGGCACATTGGCACACACTTATCAGAGAGGCCATAGGCAGGTGTTTGCCCCATAGATTGTGGGAGGGACCTTGCCTTCTCACCAACAAAGCAGGTACACAAAGGCAAAGAAAAGATGACAGAGACAGATTCAGCATGAGGAGGAGGACCTATATGAGACAAAGCAGGATTTTGACTTGGTTGACCTAGGTGAGCATGATGACAATAAGGACACCAGCATTGTCATAAACTTAAAGGAAAAAGATGCACTCATCAGGGAGCTCCAGATCAACTTAGAGAGGTCAAAATATATCATTTCATACTATGAGCAAGAGAATGAGTAGCTTCAAGCCAAACATGATGTCATGGAGATTCGGTTCATCAAAGCAAAAAGGGAAGCAATGAAAGCCAAGGCATTGCTTGATGAGGCCTATGACAGGTATGGTGAACTTGAAGAAGAGCAAGAAACAAGAAGCAAACCTAGGACTAGAGGGCTGAAAAGAGCTCTAGAACTAGAGAAAAATGAGGTTGAGCTTTCAAATCAGCTCACATGGAATGAGCAGTTTGCCATCTTGATCAATGAGAACTGGGAGCATTGGCTTGATAAGGTCAATCAGCATTTAGAGAAGCTCCTAGACAAGGCTAATTAGCAAAATGACATTCGGAGGAGCAAGGGCAAAGCTCAAGGCTGCTAAGGAAAAAATTGAAGCCCTAACTCACCAAGAAGAGAAGAAGAAGCTTGAAATACTTGCAGAGGCTTCATTCCAAGCCTAGCCACACCAAACATCAGCTTCTTGACCAATTTTGAGACCTTTTGGCTCGTTTTTGTAAATATTGTATTTTCTGTGTTTTTAAAGGCAATTTAATATTGGCAGCATGGTCAAACGCACAGCACCTTTTTTGGGGCACTTTTTGAAGAAATGGAGACCACCACTGGATGCATAATGACAAATACATCTAAGAAAACCATGTTTCCAGCTTTAGTTTGCAAAACTGGCAAGTGAAAAGGGAAAAAAAACAAGCAAAAAATCATGTTTCTGCCTCATTTTTTGCCCAGGCGTTGCACACAAACCAGTGTTGGGAGAATGAAGTTTTGGAAGGTCAAATTAGGTCCATTTTGGAAACTGAAGTTAGATTTGGAAACAAGATAGGACAAGCTTTCCAATGAGCTATCGTAGGCTCAATTTGGACACCGAGAAGGCAGTCAAAAGCAACCTGCAAGATGGAGGGCGCACATAACATTGTGAGGGCGCACATGACATTGTGAGGGCGCACTTGACCATTTGCCTGATTTTTCACTGCTTTTCTCCAGATTTGATTTTCATCTTTGGAAATCAACATTTTACTGATGTAATTGATATGACAAATGTAATTTTGGTCTTTACTATTACCTAGGGGTAAATACATTAAGTAAATAGATTTCATCAAGTCAAATAAATCAGTTTCAATGTAATTAGGGATGAGTCACTTTGACCACCCTACACTCTAGCTATCAGTTTAGATTTTGGTGGAACTGCGCCTCCTCTCATGGATTCGACCCTTGAGGTTGGGAGGAGTTTGTTCTAAGGTCTATATCTTTTCTTTCTTCACTCTTTTTAGGGGTTGGACTCAGTTGGATGTTGTACTAGTGATCAGAGACACTATTGTATCAAATTGTGGCCAGTATTAATAGATGAATTGCAACTATTTCTTTGGGATACATGTGGTATGGATGTTTAGCATTGTTTCTTCTTTGTTATCATTTGTATGAATGTTTTGTAAGCTCATAAACCATTTCATGTCTGTTATATGGTAATTTTCAAGTTGATAGGCAGAATACATGTTTTCTCATGCTCTGTTTTGGGAATGTTATCATAATTTGTCCATTTTTCTTCAGTTTAAGAAGAATACATCTCATATGCCCTTCCTAACTCCTCATTAGTCTTAAACCATCTCACCAAATCACCTTTTAAGTGCTAAGCCTCCTGCCTACCTTGCCCCCTTGAATGTCTACAATCATATCTAATTTGCCCTAACCTAACCTCTTTGACCTAATATCCTCATCGTACAAGACCCAATCAAATCAAATCATAACAGCCCTCTGCGCTTTATAACTAGCCTAAAACCCTAATCCATCCAGCCCTCTTGGATGTGATTCTTTGGAGAGAGCCCTCTCCGGCCTCGTAGGACTAGCTACCAAGTCAAAAGATTGGTTAGTGGTCACCTTAGCTGGACTCTCCCTGAGCCTTAGAGATCCGAAGGAGTGATAACAGAAGAGGTGACACAATGCCTGCGTCATCAATTTGAATCGAGAAGAGGATCAGCGCAGTGGCAGAGAGGAGCAACCCTGACCTACGCAATGTCCAGTCATCTTTCGCAGTGAGGTAGGATTGGTGCCCGTGGCCAGGAGATGTGGATTTTGCTGGTGTCAGGATTGTGCAGAGCCTAGAAGCTCTAACCTTTAGCTTGTTGGGGCATAGGAGGCTATGGGTAAGTTGCAGAGTGAAGCTGGTGGGGTACTGTGGTCAGAACAGTACCTAACAGGGAAAGACCAAGGAGGAGGGAGTTGTTGTCAAGGATTTCTAGCCAAGAAATATGGATAAGTGGTGCAGCTGCACTAACGATCGGAGTGGGGGCATCTCGACATTGGCAGAGGGATTTTCAGGAGGGAAATCAAGGCTCAAAGGGAGTCACACCGAGAACTTCCAAGAGGGAAGTAGAGAGACTCGGAAGAGTCGAAAGAGGAGCAGCGAAATGGCAGTGAAAGGGGTAAGAAATCAAGGCAGACTGGACGGAGCCTCAAACTTCATAGTTTGGAAGGCCAAGATCTTGTACGTTCTAGACAAGAATCGTCTCAAGCATTTTGCCTTGAACACGATAGCGATCCCAGTTGACCCGCCTGAGAAAGAAAAGTACGAGGAGGCAATGGCAAGGGCCAAGAGCATCATCCTTGATGGGGTCAAGGACCATGTAGTACCACATATTGCCGAAAAGGACACGGTAAATGTGTGTGGGAGGCCCTGACGAAATTGTATCAGCATACTTCCGTGCAGAGGAAGATGCTACTAGAAAATCAGTTGCGGTTATACTAGCTGCAGAAGGGAGAACAGATAAACACCTTCCTCAGTGGATTGAAGGAGATCCGAGATCAACTGACTTCCATAGGGGCCACGCTGGATGAGGAGATGATGGTGAGGACCGCATTGAACGCATTCTCAGAGGATTGGGAGGTATTTGTCCAGAGCATATTGGGCAGGTCGACCCTTCCAGATTGGGAGGAACTGTGGGTGGCTCTTCGTCAAGAAGAGATCAAAAGGCTAACCAAGGCGGGAAGCAGCAGCAAGGGGGTCAGAATCAAGGAGGAGGAAGAGGAAGATGCTGCCCTAGCATTTGATGGAAAGCAGGAGAAACAGAAGAAGAAGGACCTCTCCAAGGTCAAATGCTTCCACTGTGGGGAACTGGGTCACTATGCGAGCCAGTGTCTGAGGAAGAACAAGGGAGAGGCTTCTGAGACCAAGGTTGCACCAGCAAGGGCGAAGAAAGAAGTGGAGACGAACGATGACTGTGCCATGAGTGCTCATACGCCACTTCTGAGGAAGTGGTGAGACATCGAGCTGTAGTTAGACAGACTACAAGTGATAAGGGGCAGGATCCTCGAAGTACCCCATCTCTTGGATTATACCTTGATACGGGAGCCCCGAAGAGGAGTACCAGGACTGGCAGATATCAGTAGAGACGGATGCGGATGGAGCAACAGAGGGAGCTACAGTGCAGGAGTCTCAGGACAGCATGAGGCAGCAGTGCGAGATGCATAGAGTTGTTGCAGCAACGCAGAGGTCAGAGAGGGAGCACTTGTCAGTGACAGAGGGAGCTTCAGCATCGGAGTGTTTCTACCCTGACGGAGATGTGAGAGTTGGGAGATTAGTTACTTACTTCTCAAGAATTGAGTTGCAATGCAGCAGTTAGCAATGGCAGAGCTATGAGCAGCATGATGCAGCATGATAAGAAGAGTTGCAGTGCAAATGCAGCAGTGGCAGTGGCAGGGCCATGGAAAGCAACATGGATGCAGAGGGAGTTGTCGTACAGATGTAGCAGTGGCACCAGCAGGGCCATGGGTAGCAGTACATGATGCAGCAGTGCAGAAGATGTTGGGTAGCAGGCCTAGCATCAGCACAGGGACCGATGCCAAATGATCCGATGCCGAATGATCATGGTGATACTCAATGAGGAGTATTACTAGAGCACAGTCCTCGCTAAGAGGGAGTGTTGATTTGGGGTAGCATCGGATGTGCTCTAGCCACGAAAATTGGTGGCGAGGCTAAAGCATATAAGGTCTCCAATACCCAGAAATGGTTTGGGCAAAATCTAACCAGTTTGGGAGATATTAAAATAATTAATATTTTTAATGAAGTCCCTAAATCTAAACTTAGGGAAAATAAAATATTAATGTGAATAATATAAAATTGAGTTAGAATGGTCCAAAAGTCATGGATCAAGCCAGATCTAATCATAGTCGTTGATTAGGGACTTAATCTCGGCCGTTGAATTGTCAATGAGAAAAGTATAAGAGGAGGCTTGAGGGTCACTTGGAGAACACACCGGGTTGATCAAGAATTCGATTTTCTGGGGCAGGGCTTGCTGAGGAAATCAAAGGAGTGATCAGAGTTGCAGCTAAGGGGCAGTGAATTCAGTAGCAGAAAAGCAGAGATAGTACCGGGAGCATCAGCGCAGAAGCCGGGAGAGGTTTGACGCAGAGCCAGCTAGAGGCCACGCAGAAGCAGTCAAAGGCCACACCGAGGTAGCCAGGAGCTGCACAGAGCCTGAGGAGGGCCAACATGGGAGACGCAAAGGCTCTAGAGGCTGACACAAAGCCCAGAGAGGCTGACGTTGGGAGACGCTGGGCTAGAGACGCTGACGCAGACCCTAGAGGTTGACGTTGGGAGATTTCATGGGGCAGATCGGGGCCGATATCTATCTCCCACTAAGAGGTACTACTGCCGAGGGCATTCTCTGTTGGGCGAGCCATTTTTGGTACCCAGATTGTATTTTGAAACTGCTTAATAATAAAACCCACAGATAGCTGCACCGGTTTTCCCACAATGGGTTTTTCCAGGGACAGAAGTCCAAAAATAATGGTGTCACTTATGTGCTTTTTTTCCTTCAGTTGATGATCTGTATGTGTTGAGATTGTACTTGTATTTATTTTTAATATTTACATGGTAAATAACTTGTTAATTAACAGAACAAGTAGGGGGAAATAAATCAGAAAGTACAAGAAGGATTTCTAACATTTAGACTTAGAAATTCCAACATGGAATAAAAGACTAGAAGAATATAACAAAATATCCCAGCACATAAGAGAGAAAAGTTGGGACGATTTCTAGAATAGTGGCAAGAAAAACAAAACAAGTGTTACTGATGATGAACCAAAGCATGAAAATCAAAATAGAAGGGAAACTGTAGCAAAGACAAAAGCATGGTCAAGGCTATATTGCCCTAAGAAGAATGAATCTTCCAGTAAGGATGATTATTCGTTTCAAGGGAGCCAAGACGGCCTTAATATAGAAACTAGTGATAATGATGATGGAATGAAATGGCAGGCTGACGCTAAGAAGCTTGAAGACAAACCGGCTAATGAGAAGGGTAAGAAATCCACAAGACTTGTGCCAGAAAGTGACGATAAGAAGGAAGATTCTGGGGCCACAAAATCTTGTTCAACTCCATCATTTCAAAGTAGCCGTCAGTCACCGGCTTTGAATAAAGAATTTAGGACTCCTGAAGCTAGTGCAGAAACTGAATATGCTCCATTGAACGAGGGTTCTAGTCCTCGAGACCCCCAAGGAAAACCATCATTGAAATCTCCTTTCAAAAACAGCTTGACAGAAGTGTCTCCAATGACTCGAGACAACTCCCATGGAAGACAATCTGGGGGCAATGGAGATCCTCTTCGCAGTAATTTTAAAGGACTTCAGTAAGAATGCAAAGGTGGATGGCAAGATAAATAAGGAATTGGAAGTATGGAGTGAGTCTCTTAAAGCAGAAGCAATTAAGTACTGTCAAGAAAATGGTTTCAATATGGGCTTATTTAAGGGTGGAGATAACCATACTATTGTGGACACTTATGAGTTGAAGGTAAGGCTTGAGCACCTTCTTGAAAGGATGGCTTTAATCTCTCAGGCTACTGACACAAAGCACCCCTCCTCTGTTACAATATATTTATTTGTTGGTAAAGTTTTCGCTGCCAGATCTGTCAACACATTACAATGTCTTGGAATTACTTGTGCCTCTGCCCAAATGAGCTTGGTCAATCAGAAGCACAATATCCAGTACTCTTTGAATACAGTGGTTTCAGAGCCATTCTCCAGCCATCTCTTAGCGCAGCAGAAACAAAAGCCACATTGGTTATGCGGTTTGTTGAATCTATTGAGTCACAAATTTTATCAGCCCTTAAGCAGGCAGCGATGGAAATCATACAGTACTTAAGGAAAGAGGTTGAAATGAGGGTATTGGTTGGCAAGAGAAAGGCTGCTCTTCTTGAACAGGAATTGATTAATACCAAGCAAGAAGCATTGGCTATCCTTTTGCGGTTGAAACACAGCATGGAAGCTCAGATTATTCGACCAGAAAGGGCATGCGTGATTGAAAGGAAACAAATACAAGAAATGGAAGCTAAATTACTGACATCTCAAGATACAGTCAAAACATTAAAGGCTGAGTTGAAAAGAAAAGGATAAGTACTGGACAAGATGGAAAAAGTGATGTTCCCATTAGATGATAAGGATCTTGATCTAATGAGTTCTTTCTCAGAATATTCAACAATGCAACTAACATCGTCAGCAAAGCAATCATCTAAGTTCATGCTCACTGGAAAACCTAGTCTGCCATCTATAATCATGAAGTGCAAAGAACAACATATACCTGCAAATGGAGATAACCAGGAAAGACATAGAGAATCTGCTAATGAATCAACTGCAGATGTGTTGCTTTTATCAGAAGGAAATGAGAACAAAGAATGCATGTCTATTGAGAATGATTTAAGGTTGTGGTCAGTTGAGGAAAGACAGATGGCAAACACTATCTGTTTTAAAGGCCAAACAGATATACCTGTAACTACTGTTGCAAGTTTAAAGCAGGATTACTGTACATATGAAAGGGGAAAACATGTTTCTATTGCAATGGCATATCCTTGTGCCAAGTCTGAAAATACCAATGTAAATATTGATTTCAAAGACATGAATTCTGTGGACAAAGAAAACGTTGGGTGTTTTTACTTTCTCAAAGGACAATCTTTGTAACCTCTTCAGGGAAAGGTTGTACACTTGATGGAGGTTCAGTCCATTTGGATAGAAAAGCATCTCCAACTTCAGAGTCTGATGCTTCCCTAGGTGTTGAGAGTAAATTAGCTATGACTGATACAGATGCTATTGTAGTTAGAAATACAAAAAAACAAAAAGATTGTGTGTCTTGTCCAGATGTATATAGTACAGCATTTCTTCCACAAGATGTAGAAGCAAGTGCACGGGAAGCTGAATCTTCTCAGACTTTTGGTGGATGACAAAGCTGCATCTTCTACTAGGGAGAGTCTAGGCATGAAGGTTGAAAACAAAGATGCAAATAGTTGTGGACTGGATACCAATAAGCATGTTGAAGAGATGGGAAATTTAAAAGTTGATTTGAGTACCTCTAACAAGCTTCTTGTTGAGGATAATATTATTTTGAAGTTATCGCAGGGATAATTTTTATATGGCACTGGATAAGATATTAGACTATTGTAGGAATTTGGAGGGTAAGTTCCTCAAACAGAACACAAAAGGACACCGCTGACAAACAGAACATAGATCAATACATCAGTATTGATGACGTGGTTAAAACCCTCTAAGAGGGAAACAGCCCACGGCCTGAGCCAACGCGGCCACTTTAGGCAATTTATTAATAAAAGAATGAAAATTTACATAAGCTTCTCTCATAAATGATTACCCTACAAATGACCCTCCACGCTCTTTGAATAGAAATCATGGACCAATCGGGTGTTAAGCCACGAATCAAGTGTCGGTAATACCGAGGAGAGAATGAACCATCGGATCACTACATATTGTGACCATCAGATTGTAAGTTACAAAAGTACATAGTAAACAAACACACTTTACTTAACTCTACACTAGACCAAGTTATACTTAACTATTTCTTATGTGTCGGAATATCCTAACATCCCCCCTTAAGAACAACTTGGGATAGGATTGAAGGATGTACAAATACGACACAATAGGAGAAGGAAGGAGGCGCTAGAGCCTATCTCCCCTTAGTGACAACTTCTTGAACTCCAACCATAAATCAAAGTTTAATAAACTTCGCCCCTGTGAGAGCCTTTGTAAAGATGTCTGCAACTTGATCATCTGTTGAACAATATTGCACTTCAAGAACATGGTCGTGAATGAGCTTTCTAATGAAGTGCATGTGTAGTTCAATGTGTTTGTTGCGCTGATGCTGGACTGGATCCTTGCATAGTTGAATGGCACTTTGATTATCACACCAAAGTGTAGTCGGATGCTGCTGCTGAAAGCCAAACTCTGACAGGATCTGACGAAGCCACAAGGCTTCCTTACTAG